>ML242395.1:1283-36165 GCA_005239495.1 Nicotiana undulata | reverse complement strand
ACTTATGGGTTCCGGGCTATATTTTTTGAGACCCAGTAATTATTTTTGTCAAATTTTGTATTTCAACTACCAGTATAAGATTTCTACACTAATTACTACACATTACTATGCTACAGGACTCTAAATTTTACTACGATACAAGGGTCTACATTTTGCTACGCTAAAAAGCTCTAGATTATACTACGCTAAAAAATAATCTAAACTAAACATAAACAAAAGAAAATTAAATTGCAAATAAAACACAGTAAGGCATGAAAACATACTAATTTTGCAAAGACGGATAAATTTAATATACTAGTTTCGCAAAAAAAGAATACAAAACGAAATAGAACACATACAAATCAAATAGTATGCATTATTATAAAACTTTAAACATAAAATAAATCGAAATACCTCGATTTAAATTTTCGGAAAGCAAATCGATTGAAATTTTGACTCCGGAAGTGTGCTTTCACAATAATACGAAGTTTTATTTCAATGTGGGACCTACTTTCTTTACCTTTTCTATAACGGGGGGAGGGGGGGAAGGGGAGGGGGGGACCAATATTTTGGAGGAGGAGTAAAAAAATGGGGGAAGAAGAATGGGATTCGTCTGGAGGAAGACGATGGAATTTTAAATTCCACGTATAGCGCCCTTATACACGGCGCTATACATAAAAGTTATGTATAGCACCGCATATAAAGGCGCTATACCCTGACATGTACAACTTTATGTATAACGCGCAAGTACAGGGGGCTATATATTAACGGTGTTAATATATAACGCCCTGTATTTGGACGTTATACATAGTTATGTAATTTTTTTTTCCACTTATTTTCGTTTTTTATATTTATTTTTGTATTATTTTGGTTCCCAACTCTCAAAAGTGAGCATGTCTTCTGTTTCACAAGTACGAGGAAACAAAATGTGTCTGAATTATTTTTAGGGATTAGTTTCTTTTTTACTTTTTTTTTAAAGACCTAATTCATTAGAAGAGAATGGCGCTAGTCTCGATATAGTAAGTTACTCCAACATCAAATACATAACTAGGGGTGTTCATAATTCGGTTAGCATCGATTTTTTCCTAAAAAGAAACCAAACTAAGTAAGTCAATTTTTCAAATATTAGAACCAAAACAAACCAATTAAGTCAATTTTTTCTCGATTCGGTTTATGTCGTTTTTTCTTAAATATAAGATATACACTACCAAACACATATTCCGACGACCATAATTTCAACGTGACACTATCAAATCAATTGCCCTTAGAGAAATCTATTATTTACTAAAACATATTGATGATAATTGAATCAAATAGTGATGAACAATGTAAGAACTCAATTAAAAATATTTTTTTTAACATGAAATGGATTCTTACACTTAACAAAAGTAAACTACGAATCAAACTAGAATATAAAGGTAAATAACTATACTAAAAGTGCAAATGATTAACATTCACCATAAAATTTTTGAAACTTTGTATAAAAATATGCATATATATAGGTGTAATTATAAATTTGAAATAACTACTCCTATAATCGGTTTGGTTCGGTAATTTTTTGATTAAAACCAAAATCAAACCAAATTTGATCGGTTTTTAAAATTCAAAACCAAAACCAAACCAAACTGAAAAGTATCGATTTTTTTGATCGGTTTGGTTTGGATTTCAGTTTGGTTCGGTTTTTCGGATTTTTGTGAACACCCCTATACATAACCATGTAAATAAAGAGACATACGCATCTCTTCTTCCACAAACCTATACAGAGCAATTAAATCAAGGAACTCGTTTAACCTAATAATTTACTAGTATGAAATTTTAAATTAAGGAACCCAGAATAAGATGGTCCAATGTCAGAGGCAGATATTGTTAGATTACACTGTCAGTTTGACTAAAATCCACATAATTAGCTTCTCCAAAGAGAATTAATTTCTGTAACAATAAAGTTCAAGCATCAATTTTCCCCACTGCAGATGCATAGCTTACGCTGCTGTCTCTCATAGATTTGCACTGGCTCGATTGTTCATATCGAAGGAATCTAATCTTTATCTTAGTCGAGGAGTTTTTCAGCATCTACATGGGTGAAAAATAGAAGTTAAAAGACATTAAGAGGATAACATAATTAGTGAACCAGATAACATAATAAGTAAAGCGAACATCCCAACCCAGCTTGACATAAACAGGTAAATCAAGAAGTTCATTGAAACATAACTAATCCTGGAAAAAGATTGTATGACAACCACATAGACAACAGGAGGCAACACCTTTCAGAAAAAAAAAACAATTTATCAAAAAAAGAGGAGACTTACGTGGAGAAAAACGCTAATTGGATGGCGTCCACAAATGGTGTTGTCCGTCTCTGACAGGTACTGTTTAAATGCATCCGGGTCTCCTGTTTCTATAATATCCATACCCATTTTATCCAAGGCCTCAATAGATTTGTAAATAGCTCCATGGCTTTTGTCATAATGAATGTAGTTGAACCTAAGAATTAAAAGCCCAATTGGTGTAAAGAACGATTCCAAGGAATATATGTATTAAGTAAAATCAGAATCCATCATCAGACTAAGAAACATTATAATGCAAAGACATCTTTTTTCCTTTTGGTTTTTTGACTTGATAGTCCATCTAGAAGCAATGAATCATGACCAGAATTTATCAGATACCATGCACTTACCATCTTTTTTTAGAAGCTAGAATTGAAATGCGTCTTCGATGAGACAAAGCTTTACGTGAACCAGTATGGTTAAATAAATTCATAATCAGTTTATTGCAGCTATATTGTCTAATATATAATTGTTCTGCTTTCCTGTTTGGACCATTATTATCAAACACAAGTGTAATGAGGATCAGATTATTAAACTTCCAGAGTTCTGCCCATCTTTAGTCAGTCTGAGATCTACCAATCAATCCTTAAAGATCCCAATGCACCAAAAATAACTAACTCAAGTTCAGTCTTCAGGTAAATTTCCCAATTATTTCAATGAAACCAAATAGAATTCATGCAGCACCAACAAGGATAATTGCCATCAGAATAAGGATCATATTTTCTGTATATGGTCAAGATATGGCTACATGCAACATTGGTAAATTAAACTCACCTTGAACCCCAATGACAAAAATCCGAAGAGACTGAGAAGAAATTCTTTGGGTCAACTACATATTTTGCGAGTAACCGTCCATAAAGGGCTTCACTTTCAGCACTAAGAGATCCAACCAAAATAGGCACAATTTTCACTGGATACCTGTCGTAGTAACTTTAACAGTTATCTCTGAATAAACCATCACATAAGTGAAATTTAATTTAGAAAAGCATACCCTTGGAAAACTTTAGCAAGATATGGAAGGTGCATCTCCATGCTATGTTCAGCTTCATCAACTCGAAGATCCATGAATTCAAATTTCCCCGTAGCTTTTAGCTCGTCATTTACTGGTATTAAACCAAGTTTTGTTATATATGAGAGTTGTTTAAAAGTTGCCACAAATAAAATGAAAAACGTACACGAAGGAGAAGCTTGTTGACATTTTTACTACACACGTAAATAAGCAGAACAATAGAGTGCTGATCGCTTGTTAAGATTGTGTTTTAAATCCCTCTCCTAGTGTGCTGATTGCTTTAACTGTCAGAAGTCAAGTGCAGAGGACCAGAATTTGCAGATCGCCCCTGGTATAATGTGCACCAATATACTTATCCTTAAAGTTTCTGAACAGAGTGCAGTGTCAAGACCTACTTTAATTTCTGTTATAGTTGTGTCATTTGATCTCAGTGTTTATAAACATAGAGTGTCTACGCCTAAATCCAAGAGGCTGTCTAACAAATTACGAATCTAGTTAGAAAATTGTTAGGTTTCAAAATATTATGCCACGAAATAGTTATAGTTGGCCCACAAGTTAGAATCTCTAGGGAGTATAAGCCTGTTCCTCTACCCTGCTTCTGCTTATATACCAGGCTCCTGTCAGCAACAGACCTGAACTCATGACGTGCACCCGACCCACACTTCACGTGTCATACTTCCTTACGCTAAACGGAAGTGGTGGGGGCTAATAGTATGTCTGATGGTAATTATTAAATTGTCATATCCATTAGCTGTAGCCTCTTTCTAGGTATGCGAGTATCTTCCCACATTTTCCCCAATAGCAGCATACAAAGATCATTCCTCATTGCTTAAGTTAATCTTCTAATCTTAGCAGCTATCACTTATTAGGAGACCTAAAACCCAAATTTCTCGGAACTATTCTTTGAGTAATTACATAACTCTTGCAGCCAGTGTGAAGTTGGTCTGTTAGACAAATGCAATTGATATACAAGACTATATGTTATGGTATAACTGTCTTGTTCATTATTTGAAGAATTCAGTTGATTATTTGCTTACTCTTCTTCAGAGTACATAGTATAGAAACAATTATAAATTTGCAAACAGAGAATAATGACTTTAGTATGTGCAATATGTAGCAACATGAACATATCGACAAAACAATTGGAAGATAAATAATAACTAGTGGTTTGACAAACGTGCCATGAAGCTGGAAGAATGAAAGAAAAAAGGGTTAATTTGTCAAATAGCATACATCAGGGATGAGCCCTTGCAAGTCAAGTCAAACAATATAAACGAAAGAGAAATTTTAGATTAGACTTCCACTTCTTCCATTCCAAATCTTTTCTGCAGAGTTCTTTCCGGGATTATAGCAACTATCTGAACTTTTTATAGGTTTTGTCTTACAGATGAAGATGCAAAGAAAAAGAAGTTTGCAATACCTTCTACATCAATGGGCAGATCTCCTATAGGAGTCTTGTAAACTGTGGCTCTTGAAAGTGCACATTTTGGAGTATAATAGTGGTGAGATGGACCAAGTAGAAATACCCGAGAACTGTAAAACAAAGAGTTTAAAATATTTAAGGCAAAGAGCTCAAAGTTTTCTATATCTCATGCAGTGGTTATTCAAATACTCCCTAGATCAAATTTTCTTTGACCTACATCTTATTTTAGTCCTCACCGAAAAGAATGACCAGCTACTTCCCATAAATCCGTAAAAGTTAGTAAGCTCTTTCTTCAGGTAGCAAGTTGTCTATAATGATAAAATCAAAGTATATCCCCTCCCCCCATCCCAAATTGCTGTACACTCCGCTTTTAAAGGACCTATTTAAGCAATTCTCCAAAGTGAAAAGAGAAAGATAACTTTGTCATACACAACCAATGTTTAGAAAATCTCAACGGGAGACACACAAGAAAAAAGTTCTTCTTTTCCTTTCAGGATTTAATAATATGTAAAACAATCACTCAAAGCTTTAAATTACTCTCAGGAGTGCAAAGACAATTTGGGATAGAGAGGGAGTACTATTGTATAACATTTTGGTGTATTCTTTGTAAGTTTCACATGTTCCAACTACTAGATGTATCTTTTGAAAAAATCGAACATAATAGAACATTCAATGTTTCGTCACTTTAATAGCCCCTTGAGTCAACCTTGGTTGGTAATTTGAGGATGGAGGAAATTACTTGTAGCAAGTAACTATCCCACTTTTAAAAAGAAATTCCTAAAAAAAGCTTTTGTTAATGTGCATGTGGGTTTTCACGTTCGAAAGAAAATCAGAATGGAAAGAACACATAGTAAACTCACATGTTGGTCGGATCTATGTTCCCAAATGCATAAGCTGCTGCGCGACCAGAATATGAATAGCCTGCATGACTAGTGAGTTTAACATAACCAGTTAGAACCACATATGGGATACAATCGAAAATATATTGACAGCAAATGGAGATAACTCACGGTGCAATTACACCTCGTACATCAGAAGACTTTGTTAAGCCAGCAGCTCTCAGCCAGCCCTCAAGCTGTTCTGCCAGTTCTTGGGCTGGCAAGGAAAATAGCAAAGCATCAATGTATTATCAGAATGGGAATTTGTACCTTCCCCTAAAAGCATCAGTATTTGGCTTTTCTACCAGTCCTTCCAACTCATTTCAGCTGACACCATATCATTCAGCATGGAGCTTGAGATATATGTGACTTGTGTGTTATATGAGTAGTAGTGGTTGGAAATGTTGAGGTAACAATTGAAATTTTAGTCCGAGGAAAAAAACATCAATACAAATTTTAGATTTGATTAGTTATATAAATTTGAACTCTTGAAACTTAAGAAAATTGTATAAATTAATATTATTAAGCTACTGGTGTGAAGCATCTTGTGACTCACTAAAATTGAAAGAATGTCATATATAATTGGGACGGAGGAGTAAGTGCCAACCAATTGGTTGATTTAGAGTAATAAGCGGAATGAACGATATGACGAGGACAGAACAAAGGATTGATTTGTACACCATGGTAGTGGCTATTTCTAGTATTTTTGTGAACAACCAGCATAACAAAAATCCCAAATATTCTACTTAATTACAACAACAATAACAACAAACCCAATATGTTCCCACCTAACAGGTAGAGAGGCTGTTTCCAATAGACCCTCGGCTCAGGAGGGTAATAAGAAAAGTGGATAGCAAGAAAGGAAGAAAGAGGGAAGAGAAAAGAAAAACGGTCAGATAAAGGACAAGTAGTACCAAATACTAGCAACAAGGGATACAATACCTGAAGCGAACAAAACCACATAACGTAATACAAAACTAAGAATATGAAGGGACATGCGTGCTACTAAGACTATCGGTGAGCAGCAACAACAACAACAAAAAACCCAGTGGAATCCCACAAGTGGGGTCTGTGGAGGGTAGTGGGTACGCCTATGTTGATCGGACTTGCTGAAAACCTCGCCGGGTGTGTGTCGGATCCTCCAATATAGTACATTTTTGGAGGATACGACACGGGTGCGGCAACATTTTCGAGAGTCTGCGCAACATAGGTGTACGCAGACCTTACCCTACCCTAAGAAGGTAGAGACACTATTTCCGAAAGACTCTCGGCTCAAGAAAGATGAAAAGAAACAATAGAAACAAGCAATATCAACAACAAAGGCCAAAAATGATATTGAGAAAAGGGACCTTTGGCTATACATTTTAGGACCCCATGCTAGATTGCATAAAGACATAAAGAAGAAATATATTTAAAGCACTACTTCTTTAGCTTGGAATCTCCGGCAACTTGTTTCTGAATCAGATCTTTAGCTTAAATCCGATTTTTCCTAGCATGACGGAATCAGCAGTGTGACTCGTTTTATGGGCGTAAAATTGCTAATGTATCGCATCGCTTCTAACTACAACATGTAAGTCCAAAATGTAGCTTACAACAACCTTTTTAAGCAAAACCACATTAGCAATAGCCAATCCCAAACTCGGACGCTGGTTGCGGTAGGTTGTAGGCCAACATAGAAATAGTCCAACAACAATAAACACTCTGTTTATTGGAATCACAACATGTGAATATAGCAAAATAGATACAAAGAATTTACATAACCGACGCCAATTAATATGGGATACAGTATGGTTGACTGATTGACATAACCACATTGGAAATACAGGATGAGGCTCGGTACTACCACATTAGTAATACATAATAAATCTCATTGTTGGTCATATTTCTGCCCTATAATTGTCGCATTACACCAGATTCTCAGAGATAGTCAATGCTTCTTCTTTTTTTCTTCACCCCAATGCTTCTTCACTAGTACACAACTTATTCAAAGATTTTTTTTGAAAATCAAAACAAAATCATCCTTTTGAAAGAAATAAAAAGTTCTTTGAATAAATGCTTCTTCACTAATGCACAATTTATTAAAAGAATAATTTTGCTGTTACCAGGAAACCAGCCTCAATTCAAACAAGCAAAACCTCCAATTTCACTACTTTTCAGCCAATTAAACACAGTAATAATCAAAGTAACAACAAAAGTAGACCTTAATTAGGCAAAAGTTACAGTCTTTGCTATTTTTCACATCAGCTTACACGAAGATACACGAGAATTAATCTGTTAAATAAAATACAATTAAATTGAAGAAAAAAGAAGTGAAATCCGGAAGAAAAATCGATTGGCGGAACTTACGATGATCAGTGTACCACGAACCAGCATGAGATGCTTTCCTAATTTTCTCCATATTTCAACTGATTGAAAAACAACGAATCAAAAACGCCCTAATAATTGGGAAATCGGGAGCAGAAGTAAAGACTATAGCGGAGAAGAAAAGCTATTAACCAGCTTTTAATTGATTAATTTTTCACTTTATTAAGTACTAAATTTCTAAGAAAATATCAAAAATAAATATGTTAGGAGATTCGGTCGGCAAAGTTATTGAGTTTAAGTTGTATTGTTACACTTCACTATATTCTGGTTCACTATTTCAATTTTCAGTGTTTGTAGGAGGGAGTATTATATCCTGCATTTCAGGTCCATCCTGTTTGATGGACCTTACTTTGTTTTACTTTTTCATTTTTATTGTTTTCTTTTCTTTTTCTATTAGTTTACAATTTTAAATTGGGTAGTAATCGTCAATTACTAATGACAACTAGTAATTTTCTGGACGTTCATACTTTGTTACTTAATAATTTCATTATCATACAGGAGTAGTTTTGGTCATCGATTATGAACTTTATGAAGAATAATTTCTCGATTTCAGCATATATTTCATAAAATGTGACAATTAATTTTCACTAGTGCTGTTTTTAATACCTTTATACTAGGGGTGTACAAAAGCCGGGTTGGTTTGGATTTTTCAATTATCAAACCAAACCAATTATCTCGGATTTTTAAATCTATAAACCAAACCAAACCAACAAAAGTCGGTTTGTCACTCGCGATTTTTTTCGGGTTTTTTTATTTTCTCGGATTTTTCGTGTTATTTTGGGTTTTTCCCGACAAAATCTTCATAGCGTAAAATTTATAATTTGTGTTCTAATATTTCTTAGGTCATAGGATAAACTATATAAGATATTACCCAACAAAACAATACAAAATAATATAAGGTGAGTCATGATTATACTAAAAATACTCAACAAATGGCATAAGATAAATATTGCTAATTAATAAGTCATAATAAAAATAAACATAATCTAAAATTATTAAGTCATGTTAAAATAAGTACGAGTAGTACTAAGTATTGATTACATAACTAAATAATATTAAAAGTAAGTTATGCATTTCACTATCTAAGCCAACGCAAAATTAAAAATATAAATATCCAATAATGTTGTCATTCCTAGTATTAAATTGAATTTTTTTTAGCAATAATATTGATTTGATTATGCTTTGGGCTTTATTGAGTTACTAACTTTTATGGGTTATAAAACATATTTGACCGTACAAAAGTTCTAAGTCCAAATTTGAAATAATACATTAAAAGAGAGAACTATTAAAGAGTTTAAAAAATATTTATAAATTACATTACAATAATTATTTTTATGTATAAAATATTTTTAAAACTTGTATACATGTAATGTCGGGTTGGTTTGGTTTCAGTTTGATTTTTTTAGTTAAACCCAAACCAAACCAATTTGGTCGGTTTTTTCTTGTAACACCAAACCAAATCAAACCAAACCATAGTCAGGTTTCTTTTCTCGATTTGACTCGAATTATCGATTTAATGGGATTTATCAGTTTCCTTTCTACGCCCCTACTTTATACAATAATTTGCTCCACATGACACCGCAAGATTTTTTATCTCTCCTAATTGTTATGAAAGTTGATAAAAAACAATTGCTCACAATTATTTTTAGTTTTCTGACCGATTTGTTTTTCCTTCTTCGTTTGTAGGGAGCAAAGGTAGAAGAAGGGAATTTTTTTTTTAAAAATAATATATATATATATAAAATGTGACATCGGTTCACTTAAACACAAAATTAATTGTTAGTTTGAATTTGACTAGTACACTATAAGAAAAAAGACGAGATAAGTATCAAAACAATAATTGAAAAATTAGTCTTTCTCAATAATTAGTTTTACAAATTAGTTTGAAAGAAAAACAACACATCGTCAATCTTATATTTGATTAGCAATTTTAAAAACTTATGCAAGTTTAATAAAATAATAACTCTGTAGAATGATGACATATATATATTAAAGCTCGAAGAATTATAGATTAGATTCTAGAGAAATATCATATCAATATGCTGCCTCATGTCGCTAGTGCATCCCTTATCCCTCGATTTATGCACAATACTACCTGCCAAAAAGATTCTCTCTATGGTTGATTTATTTATTTTATTTTTATAAGGCTTATACAATGGTGTTGATAATAGAGCAATGCTTCAATTATATGGCTACATCAGTTGAAGCTACAATTATTGGTAGAGACATGACTTGGTCCCTAGAAAGAACTGAGAATTGTCAACTATTGGTTAATTAAATAGGAGTTCATAATGAGGAAAGTACTAATCAAAGGTATGTTAGTTTTATTAGTATCATAATTATAATGAGTTAAGTGCAAAGATAAAATTAATTATTTATTGTATTCATTAAGTCAATGATGCCCTCGGTTATCTAACTACCAATTACCGCACCAATGCCCGTATTAAAAATATATTATACATTGGCTTGGAAAGGGAATACAGAAAGGAGCATCTCTAACAAACAATTGTACAAGTCGTGTCTATCAAGGAGACAGACAAATGAACATACAATTTTCTAATTCAAACAACAACAATCTTACAAATAATGCTATACTCCAAAATTGCATGCAAATAATGCAAATCACAAAGACCCTACTTTGGGTGGGCTTTGTGATCAAGAATGACCAAAACCAAATAACCAATGAATGATACAGAGACCTTCACAATCACAATCTAAAACAAACCAATGTCTTCAAAATTCAACAGAGTAACTTGTTACACTCGGCTCTTTGCTCCCGAAGCAAAAAAACTGATCATGAAGAAATAATTCACAAAAAAGAACCTGCAGAGAACACGAGAAAATCGAGTTAGTAACCAGATTAAGCATCAGTTTGGAGTACGTTTACAGTGAAAATGCATGTGACTTTAATTATTGATACACCAGAGAGTATTTTCGAATGGACTCTCTACCAACAACAACACCAAGGCAAATGACAATCCAGTTCTGCAGATAAAATAACAAGCACAAAACGTCTCTAAAGTTACACACACATGGTTGTGGCTGAAATCCAGTTCAGACATTGCACAAGCTAGAAGTAACAAAATGTGAACCACATTCAGCAGCAGCAGAACAGGATAGGGATGCAGGATAACTGATATTAATATTACAATGAAAAAAGCAAGGAAACCAAAATAAGATTCTGCATAGCTCCTCATGACTTTGTGTCACCAAATCTACAGTCTCAAATGTGAGCAGTTACACTTTTTGAATACAAGCTAAACACCCCAAAAAGTCCACTAGAATAACAGGGAAAATATGTAGAAGATAGTAAACTGGTTAGTTCATGGATTTTGCAACAAACTAATCTGATCGGTGCTTAAGCTACGGATAACTGGGCTAAGAATAAAAAGTGACTACTTAATACTTATACTGCATTATATAGCCAGTACTCTTTCTATATGACATTATCTTTCCATAACAAATATGTAAAAGCAAATCATTTTTCTCTTCACCTGAAACCGACTGAGCTTTCCCATTAAACACTTTATCAGAAAACCCATCTATTTTGCCTGAAGGGGAATTAAGTAGAGCACAATGTAGGTAAGATGCCTACTTTTTTTCCTATTCTTGATAGAACAACAATAAAGTTTGTTTTTAGATAAAAAAAAAGATAAGTATAAGATAGATCATGACAAATAAGTTTTCTACAATCTGGTGCCAACTGAACCACCAAACTCTGCATGATTGAATCCAAATTAGCTAAGACAGATGTTAGCTGACAAAGGTTTTTCATCAGGCACCACACAAACCGCCTAAAACATCAGAGGGGGATAAGGTTGCAAGAAATCCGGAAAAAGGCATCTAACAGAAAAGTAAAGTCTTATGATCTTACTTAGTTTGGCATCTCCAAAAACCTCAAACTGAGGAATTTTTTATATAAGAAAAAGGGATAACTCAGATAAAGGACAATTTAAAGTCCTAATTACTGGTTCAGCACTCATTTGCTGGCAAAGTATAAGATCATGTTTGATAAGTCTAGATAAAAAAGAGCCATGCTAGTCATGTCATTTTCAAGGATCTATAGCGCTCTCCAAATATGCTGGACAATTATGGTGAGATACCCCTAGTGGATGAGCAATATAAGAGCTAGGGAAACAATTCATCATCTTGTCTACAACCAAAAGCACTAGAGGATAAGATTTATCATTTGGTCTACAAGTAGTGAAGTAGTTGGGAGACAATGTCTAGGATCTTCTTAGGCCCTAATCTTTAGTAGATTATTATTCTTATTCTACAAAGAAAAAAAAAACTATAAAAGCACTTACCAGGAAAAGCAAACCTATAAAAGTTACCATCTTCTAACAAAATTCCTGTCCTAAATTAGAACCGTCTGATAGAAACATAGCCATAGTCTTGCTTTCAAATACACCCCAAGAAAGAGCTTGTGCAAAAACCTTAATTAGATAAAGTTCAATCGAACAATTACAACATGTCGATAAAGGATATATAGCTAGTTGTCAGAGCGACAAAATACTATAATTTTCTATCAGGCAGATTCTGAAAAAACCCAAACCCAAAGAGAAAACAGAGACTTGGTGAACTCATTTTTTTTGTAAGGAATAAATACAGTATTCCTGCTGCCGGGAACTTGGTGAACTCATTCTAACCATGCGAATCACTTGTCAACTCTTTGACATCTTCATCAGGCCAAAACTATGATAATCAGTCAGTCTAAGACTGCATAGGGCACTCAGGTTCACCCTCCTCATATACCTGTTGGTGAGTAGCACGGTTCCAACTGCTATCCTAGACAAGTTGTCAGATTTCAGTCTGACGAACCAAAGCTTTCAAGTCGTCAGCTAATGAAGACTAATAAACTGAAGAATTCCCTAACCATTCCACATGGGATGGATAACATGATAACAAAGCTTTACCCTGAAGTGCGAATCATTCTGCAGTCTAATAGTTGTGAACAAGTATTGAATAATGATAAGCTATTTTTTTCACCCTTAAGGCTTAAGGAAGATTATCTTGGGTTCTAGGAGAGGCTGTTGTTATATTGCATGAAATCTGATTTGGTCAAGGGTATTTGGTGAAAAGGAAACTTCACATAAATTGACATCCTACCCCGAGTAACAACTAACATGTATCAATTTAAGAAAGAGAAACTTCACATAAATTGACATCCTACCCCCGAGTAACATGTGTCTCCCAAATATTCTGCTTCCCTTACTCCTCCCTACAATTTGAGTTTATGTTGTTATGGTTTTTGCGTAATAGTTCTAAGCGAGGACAGAATAGACAGCAAAATTATCTTACCACAATAGTAATGTGCTTCAAGCACTTTAAAAATAATTAAGTCATGCTAGCATGTAAAGGATAAAGAACTTGCGGTAAATCACCAAGAAATTGGAAAGGCTGACTGACCTATTGACTTGGCAACAATAGCCACACAAAATTGAAAAGGTAATGCAAATATCTGTTGCCCCTATGCAATGATCATCAAAGATGTATCAACTTAAAGATTTTCCAAGACAGTATGGAGGTTCGGAACACGACGACGGAATAATGGTTCTAGCCTGAAAGCTGGCACCCCAGTCTGCCACCTATTAGTATCATACATCTCTTTCCATGCCTGTACTATCTCATCAACCTTGAAACCTGAAGAAAGAGGCACAAGATGGTAAAGAAAATGATATCACTTAATTCAGCATTAAGAAAATTATGTAAAGTAGCAAAATAAAAATAAAAATAATTGTTAACATTATACCTTCAAGAGCAGTTTCATTGGAACAGTGGTTCTTTATCATAACCGCGATATCAATTTGAGATGCTCCAGCTAGCTCAAACTTTTCCATTGCAACCTCCAAACATTCTTCCCAAGTTGGTAATCCCAGCTTAAATTCCACCACGGAACGTTCATAGAGTATGGTACCCCATAAGAGGTAAATCTGAGACCTCATGTTTGCAGCCTGCTCTTCAGCTTCTTCAGCCGGTTTATCTTTTAGTAGATCATCCAATCCCATTTTATGCAACAGTGCTTTGTATTCTTCATTTTTGGAGAGTCCATTAAGACGTTGTTCTTCCATCTCTTCCCACATTTCGGTTCCTCTTTCCATACTATCCTCAGCCTTGTTATAGAGCTCCAAGATCTCTGCACATGTCCCTGTCTCTAACTCAACTTTACTTCCAATCAAATAGTACCAGGAGAGTTTTGCTTGTTCAAACTGCTGTTGACCAACTGCAAGAAGGCCCTCATAGAAATCTGGTTTGAGCCTAAGAGCTTCTTCATACCTACTTCCTGCCGTTTCATATTCTTTTTTTGCCCATCCATATGCAGATTTAACCTGTTCCAATATAGACTCCCGAGAACCCTCTTCAGTAAAGTATACCCGTTTCCTTGCTCTGGACATATGAACATTTCCCCAATTAAACAAAGACAAAGCTGCCATCTCTTGGAACTTAGCTGCAGCGATTTCAAAAAGCTCTTGTGCTTCTTCACTTGTAACAGTGTCCTCTACAGCTTCAGAGTATAGTTTCATACCTATCTCATGAAGATCCAGATATGAGTCGGAATCAAAGCCGACATGATTCTTGAAAATCCTTGCAAATTGGACAATCCAGTCTTCAACACAAGTTGTCCCTTTATTCAGTTCCCTTTCTTTCTCAACATGTCCATCCTCTGTGACTATAGTTGATTTATTACTGCTGGAGTTCACATCTTCTTCACCACTCATTCCCTCGTATGCAGGTTCTTTATCTGGAGTAACTTCTACAACGTAGAGTCTCAAAGAACCCTGAGAACCAGCAGACGATTCAACCAACCTAAGCTCATCGGTAGTAGTGATAGTAACCAGGTCACCTTCTTGATCCCTATACTTGATAAGTGCACCCTTCAAGTTTGGAAATCGATCTAGAACTATGTCTCTCACCAGTCTAATACTGCAACCAACTGGTAATTGTGCCCATCTAATATCCTCCCCGAGTATCAATTTGACTGTTCTCGTCACCGTCTTTTCTTCCTTAACACTTCTCTTCTCCTCCACAACCACCTTGTCCTCAGCCTTCTTTTCTCCGACCTCCTCAACCTTCTTTTCCTCAACTTCCAAAACTTTCTTTCTATCAAATTTGTTGCTCTTCTTCTTTTTCGACTTATCCTTCACAACCTTAGTAGAAAGTGGAGCAGTAGGGGGCTCAACAGATTCTTGGGGTAATACTACTTCTTCAATTTTCAGACCTTTCTCTTCCATTGCCTTTTTAACCTGGTCTGCAATCTCCAATGCAGTCAAATTATTTGGTTCAATACTCAAAACACGGTTCACATCTCTTAAAGCCAACTCAAGCCTATTCAATGACTCATAACACTTGGCTCTCCTCAACAAAGCTTTGCTATACTTTGGAGCAACTTCAAGCGCCAAGTTGCATTCGGTTATTGCTCTTGGGTATTCGCCAAGGCCAATTTGCATATAGCAAGAAGCCATGTTAGTATGCAAATAGGCAACATCAATATGGTTCCCGGGAAGCAACTTGAGAGCCTTCTCATACTTCAACATAGCACCTTCGTGATCGCGTTTCTGAAAGAGCCTGTTTCCTTCTTCCTTCAATTCTTGGGACATACTGATGAACACAGCAGTGTCCTCATCGATAGCTTTAGAGGTACGCTCTGGAACAGATTTACCATGTTTCACGTTTGCATCACTAGATTTTGATGCCACTTGAGTTTTCTTCTTCCCAGTGGGCTTCCCCATGGTTTCTACCTCAACAAGAGTCCAAAATCAAAGCTTCAGAACTTTGATTTAGTCCTAAAAGGAGCAAACAATACACACCAATAATCAATTTAACCAAACAAAACCAACGAAATAACAAAGCAATCAAGCTAAAATCAGAAGGCTAAAGCTACAGGTCAAAAACCAACCTAAGATATTCAATCAAGAACTCACAGACATGAATCAAAATACCATCTTCTCTGATTCAGCAGAAAGTGAACTTAATCAGAGATTTCATATCTAATATAAAACCCACCTCAATAGAATATTTATTTGCAAGAATAGAGAAAAAAACAATATCAGTTGGTAGTCACTTGATATAATTCTGATAACAGAAATTTACAAAAACATAGCAGAAATGTGACCTCAATAATTATAAATCACAATAAAGTAAATGAAAATAAAAAAATTACCTCGAAATAGACGTAAAAACTATCAACCCACAGAAAATTAGGATTCAAAGATTGATGATTGAAGAGTAAAGTGATAAGAAAGCAGCACAAAAGGAGAGCAGCTTTGAGATTTTTGGTGTTTATTTAGAAAGAAAGGAAGAGCTGAAAAGGAACAAACTTTCTTAAGGGTTTAGTGTGTCAGAATACGAAACAAACGGCGGGCAAATGAATGAGAGAGAAATGGGAGGAAATGGAAATGTTTAAAATTCGTCTACCCTTGCAAATAGGTTTCCATTTTTGCTGGCTTTCCTCTGTTGAACGTCAACGCCCTTTACCCTCACTTTCAAAATATGGCGCGTCACTCTCACAGTTTGCCCCGTTAATTTTAGCAGAGCAAATCTCAAAGTAAGTTTACATATCTTGTTTATGATCGCACCGCTCCATCACGATTTATAACTTAATGAATTACAACACTGTTTTTCCCTAAAATTAAGGTTAGAAAGAAAAAGAACTTTCGGGCATAAGCACAAGTAATTTTTGAGAAGGAAAAAAATAGTTTCTCTCGAGAAGCAGAAGTTGTTTTGACTTTTTTTCCTTTCAAAAATACCTTTTGCAAAATATTATATATACCAAAACAACTTTACTTAGTTTAAACTATTAAGTCATATAAAATGACTTTTGTGATGAGCTTTCATATTTATTGAATTATTTTTTGATATATTTAAATTATCTTGAAAGAATAAAGTATTTTTTAATTTTATTTTTATATTTTACTTAAATAAAATAAAAAAATTAATAATTTTCTTTAATAACAAATATTTATAATTATTTATCTACTTATATAATATTAACTATTAAGCAAATCTCTTCATGTCCTTATTTGTAATTTGAAACTTAAAAGCACTTTTTAAAAAGTTTGGCCAAACACAAATTATTGTTCAAAAGTGTTTTTGAAATTGATTAACCAAACACAAATTATTTTTCTCCGAAAGTACTTTTTTTGAAAAGCACATCTAAAAAAAGTACTTCTCAAAATAAGTTAATTTTTTCAGCTTGACCAAACAGGCTTATAAGTATTGTTCAAAAGTATTTTTCAAATTAATTAGTCAAACACAAACCGCTTAAAATACTTTTGAGGAAAAAAATTCAAAATATGTTAGATTTTTAAAGTTTAGCCAAATAGACTATTGCCCGTTTGGACATAAAAATTAATTGATGATTTTTCAGAAAAAAATGCACTTTTTTTCGAAATCGTTGTTCATAAAATTTCCAATTTTTACTTGAAGATGCATTTTAGAAATTTTCGAAAATTTAAAAAATTGCAAAAAAGTTATTTTTAAATTTTTCTTATTAAAATCACTCACAAAACTTAAGAAACAACCTAAATTGAAATATATGTCCAAACACAACTCTAAATTTTCAAATATCATTTTTACTTGAAAAATATTTTCATCATTTTTTCGAATTTTACAATCCTCATGTCCAAACGCCTACTTAAACTATGTAAATGTAAAAGTATGGGAAAGAAAGATGGCAAGGAGCTGTGTACGGAGTTGACATATCTAAATCCAAGATAAAGGCACATAAACTTTGTTACATTTTTGCTCTCTTTTAAACTCTGTCAAACATGAAAAGAAAATAACAGTTTTTCTTCACTTCTTTTTCCTCTCCTTTTTTATTTTTCCATCCTCTCTCAAATTTACAAAGACTAATTGGACCCATTGACAGAAGATAATAGGCGGCCGCCAGCATTTGGGTCAATGATGCTTCTTCTTTACTTCCACCAGTCGGCTTGGACGGCTGTATGATCTGTCCACACGCTCCTTGCTTTCAGAGTTAGGCGCGTGGGCCCAATACCTCTTTATGAGTTCACAAAATCTTTTGGTGGGACCCACATTCTTATCATTAATTAAAGAGGTATATTCTAGAAAGCATCATTCTTTGTTTTCACTGTTACCCATAACGAGCATTTTTGTCTTTCCTCGACTTGGTCAGTTCATTTTTTTGCTAAAAAGAAAAAAGTGTAGTTGATATATTGATGTTCTCCATAGTAACGTAAAATTTAAGGTGTTATATTATATTAATTCTTATTTTTATAAATATTAGTTTTAGGTTACGTGCTTTATATTATATTAATTCTTGTTTTTATAAATATTAATTTTAAGGTATGCGTTTTGAATGTGTACCCCATTTCGATGATTAAATATATTTAAAATAATTATATAAATATTATATTATAATTATAGTTGAGCTCAAAAATTAAACTTATATAATTTAAATAAGAAAGAAATTCATTTAATATTGTAATATTAAAAATTTATATATAATTCAAATAGTGAAGGATTTAACACATAAAATTTAATTAATTAAACACTTCCAAATATAAGGAAAAAGTTAAATAATGATAATGAGTATACAATTACCAGTTGATGCGCAAATTTATAGTTCCATTTATTGTTTTAATAAAGTTTAAAATTAAATGGTGATGATTTTGAAATTCCGATTTTGGTGCCTCCTATTACGTTACTAAGGTTATCCGATTCTTCTTTATTTTGGAATTAATTAAAAATATATACTTGATATACATAAATTAAATGATAAGAATGTAATAATAATATCTTTGTCTCCCCTAAAATTAGATGTATCATTTGAACTTGACGTGCAATTGTTAAATGTCCTTTTATTACTCTCTTCGTTCCAATTTATGTGAATATATTTTCTTTTTTATCCGTTCTAAAAAGAATGACCCCTTAATTTGGAAATAATTTAGCTTAAATTTGAGAAGCTTTTATAATACTCTAGATCCCTTTTTAACTTGTTTAGTGCCACAAATTTAAAAAGTCTTCCTTTTCCTTAAACTTCATGCCCAGTGATGATATGCTATAATTACGTATTCTAGTCGTTTATTACACTCTAATTTACTGCACTTTAATTGAGTTTGAGCTTTAATGGATAGTGTTTTGCACTAATTGTGTGTTTTATGCCTTGTAGGAGTGATTCCGAGCTATATAGATGTTATGGAATGAATTCAAGTGATTTGGAGCTTTGAAGTCTAAATAAAAGCCCAAGGAATTAATCTGGGATCGTGCTCGAGGATCAACGAATGACAGTTTAGAACGAACGAAGTATCGAGCAAGTATATTGCGCACTTTCTAATAAAATTCACATAACTTTTCGACTAGGACTCCATTTGGGCTCCACAATATATGGTTGGAAAGCTAATTCAAAGGGTTACAACTTTATGTTTCACGTTTTTTAAAATTCCCAACAGAACAGGGTGAAATGTGCGCGGCAAGGGAATGGCTGTGATAAGAGTGGACAGGGAAAATATAAATATATGACTGTGATAAGGGATGATACTTGTGTTTTACTGAATTTTAATGATATTTTACTGGTTCTGAAACTCAAGGATTTGAAGCTTATAGATTTGAAAAATTAGTGTTTTACTCTATTATCTTTCGTATTCCGTACTTACTGTTATTTTGAAAGTCATAGCCTTGAAAATTCTTCTGAAAAGTTATGTGAGATCATGGTTATAGCTGAGGCCTGAGATAGGCGACGAAGTATTTATTTAATGTTGCAGTTTGTCTTTCTTGTTTGTGCAGAATTATTTTTCCTGCTTTATTATATATATTGTTACAGGTTAAGTTATAATTGCCCCGTCTTAGCCTCGTCACTACTTCGTCGAGGTTAAGCTCGACACTTACTCAGTACGTGGGATCGGTTGTACTGATACTACACTCTGCACTCTTTTGTGCAGATCCAGGTACCGCCCAGCAGTAGGGATTTTAGTAGCAGTTATTCATTATCCGAAGACACGAGGTATATCTGCCGGAGTTCGCATATCCCGAGAGTCTTCTCTGAGTTCGTATAGACTGTTTTATACTTTCTCAAAGCAGTTATATTATTTCTTTCATTTGTAGTATTCTTTAGTAGTTTGTGAATTGTGACGCCAGACCCTGGGGTAGTCTTAGAGTTATTTATATAATTAGTTCGTTTGTGAATTGTGTTGAAGTACATAATTAAAGAAAAATACCTAATCGAATTCTAACATTAGCTTGCCTAGCAAATATAATGTTAGACGCCATCACAATTTCTAAGGTTGAGAATTTGGATCGTGACAATTCTATATTTGTGGGTTGCACGAATATATTTTGTCAAAAATTACAGAACGTGTCAAGTTATACTACTAAATTGTAACTTTGCTTAAAGAATGCACAATATATATTTTTAAAGGTAAAAGATAACCTAACTTGTAAAAGTCGAGTAATCAGTTTTAATTGAGCTCTTTTGTCTTAATCAGGTGACAAACATCTTTTTGTACGAAATCAATTTGTGTTTGGTTTCACAAGGATATAAATACGTGCGCGAGGAAAAGTATTAATCCTGGAAGGTTCTCTGTAGTGGCCCGATCGATCGTTTTTAGAGTTGTAGTCTCATTCCTCCATTTACTTTTCATTTTGTACTTTATAGTTGTTATGTGACTTGTCGGGGTTGTTGATTCGGGTCCGGAGAGATTTCGGAATGAAATGAGACACTTAGTCTCATGGTTGACCGCTTAAGTTGAAATGGCTGACCGCATGTTGAATTATGTGTAAATGACTTCGGAATGGAGTTCTGATGGTTACGTTAACTCCGTTGGGTGATTTTGAATTTGGGAGTGTGTCTGAATTGTGATTTGGAGGTCTGCAGTGGAATTATGCTTGAAAAAGCGAAAGTTGGATTTTTAGAAAATTTGACCGGGAGTAGACTTTTTGGTCGGGGTCGGATTCCGTTTCCGAAAATTGGAATATGTCACGACCCAACTCCATGTCAGGCCGTGATGACATCCAACACCGTTGCTAGACAAGCCAATCATAAATAACATTGTGATGTTTCCATTTTTATTAAGAATTTCCAACAACTAACTTTACATAAATTCAATTCTTTTAGTAGTTAACGGATTTGTGAGGCAAACAATGCATGAACAACTAGAGGAAGTCATAAATATAGTTTTGCAATCCAAAAAAAATAGTTTACTAATGTGTGTGTCAAGATCTAGTGTCACAAGTGTGTGGGCAACTAGTAGAATGTACAAAACAATAACTATCCTACTGTCTGAGATAGTATAGACAGATACAAACAAAATAGAAACTCCGACAATGCTGCTAAACGGCTCAGAAAGGGGGGTAACTCACCGTGAAGTCTCGAACAGATATCAAGAATGCGCGCAAGATGGGTAACTAGATGCACCAGCCTCAGATCCTATACAATTAAGTACAGAAGCGTAGTATGAGTGCACAAACAATATGTACCCAGTAAGTATCCAGTTTAACCTCGAAAAAGTAATGACGAAAGATCGACCTGACACTAGGGTCGACAATAATATAATTAAAGTATTATACTAGGAATAATATCATGGATAATACTAACAGTTCAATAACAGGAAGACATAATATATTCCTTCATAAAGAAAATGTCAATTTCAGTCATATCATGTAACAACATACAATTCAAAGCATTTAGGTAGTATAAATCACAGAGAGATTCCAAATAATTAACAAGCGCAATTATGCCGAGGTCGTAAGGCTCGATCCAACATAGTATAAAAATGTGCATTGCCGGAAGATCGAACGGCACGAACCATAGATGAATCTAATTTACTACCGAGGCGCTCGGCCCGATCCACAAATAACAATTTATTTTCAAGGACACACAAATTTTTCCATTTATGGTCAAGTATTTCACACAACCCGTCAGGTAAGTTAGTTTAACCTCATACAATTCTTTTGTAAATTTCTAACATGATTTAAGTGATTAATTTTTAGCAAGTAAGGGCACAACATTCCAATTATAGAATGATAAAGATACTAAACTACCCGAACAATAGCATACTAGTAGTTACGTACGGACTCTCGTCATCGCGTATGTACATAGCCCCCACAAATAGGTTCAAACATGTATATAATTCACCTAAGGGGTTAACTCCCTCTTACAAGATTATAAAGGAGACTTACCTCGTATCAAAGTCTACTTCCTAATTCAAGAACGCGCTCAAACCTCCAAATTTGACGCCCAACAACTCGAAGCTAGCCAAACATTACATAAACTAATTAATCTAAGCTCAAAAGTTCATATCTTCACTATTAAAATTATTTCCCAACCCAAATTGCAAGATTCCTAAAATTTACCCCCAGGCTCACACGCCCAGATTCCAAAAAAATTCGAAGAAAGTTGTTACCCATAACCTTAAGAACATAATATATCATTTTCACCAATTTTCGTGGTAAAATCTCATTTTGATCAAACCCTAGGTTTTTCATCTAAACCCTTTATTTCACAAATTTTCACATTTTAATCTACCCATAATCTATGTATTTAACTCATGTTGTGTAGAAATTACTTACCTCAAAGTGCTAGGTGAAAATCTCTTCCAAAAGCTCCAAAAATCGCCCAAGAGTTAAAATAAAATGAACTAAATGGTCTAAGTTCCGTATATAATAAGTTGCGCACAGGTCTCAAATGTCGCATTTGCGACATCTGGTTCGCAAATGCGAAGCTCGCAAATGCAACAAACGCATCGCAAAGGCGAACCAGGGCTCCCTCTGCAAGGGTCGCAAAATGCAATCAAAAAGTCGCAAATGCGGTCACTTCCAGCTAAGCCTTCCTCGCAATTGCGAAGCCTTCCTCGCAAATGAGATATTCGCAAATGTGAACAAGTTCTCGCATTTGACCTGCAAAAGCTGCTAAGAGACACCAGAAAACTGGAGTGTGTTCAACTCCTACCACACGTCTGAAACTCACCCGAGGCTCCACACCAACTACTCACACAAGTAGAATAACCTCATACAAACTCGTTCGAGTGGCTAAAACACTGAAATAACATCAAAAACCACGAATCGGACGCCAAAATGCATGGATTGACTCATGAACTCAAAAACTTTTAAAAAAGACTTCTGCTCGTCCGATTCCTATCAAATCAACTCGGAATGACACCAAATTTTGCGTGCAAGTCTTAAATGACATTACAGAACTATTCATGGTCTCGGAATTCCGTTTGGACCTAGATATCACCAAAACAAGTTCCAAATCAAATTTAAAGAACTCTTAGATCCTTCAAGAACCAACTTTCGATATTAGGCGCCGAAACGCTCCCGGGTCATCCAAAACCCGATCCAAGCATACGCCTAAGTCCGAAATCATCATATGAACCTATTGGAACCATCAAATCCCGATTCCGAGGTTGTTTACTCAAAATGTTGACCGAAGTCAAGCTTTGCCTTTTAAGCCAACCTCAAGGAACCAAGTGTTCCGATTTCACCCCAAACTCTCCCAAATCTCGAACCAACCATCCCCGCAAGTCATAAATTAGTAAAAGAAAGTACAAGAAGTCTTATTTAGGGGTGAGGGGTTCTAGTAAGCAAAACAACCGGTCGTGTCATTACAGAATAGGTCTGCAATATCATTTGTGACATGTGTACAAAGGCCAATCAGATGTGATTTGATAGGTTTCGCCATCATGTACAGAAGTTGAATTTCCTTAGTTTCATTAGGCTTGAATTGAGGTGTGATTCACACTTTTGATGTTCTTTGCTGTGATTTGAGGGTTCGACTAAGTTCGTATCGTATTTTAGGACTTGTTAGTATGTTTGATTGAGGTCTGAGGGCCTCGGGTTGATTCCGGGTGGTTAACGGAGTTGAAGTTGAAAGATGTGTAACCGCACCTGCAGAGCTTTGATCGCAGGTGCGATCTCGCATGTGCGGACTGGAATGCGCAAGTGCAAGTTTGGAGGGGAGTGCGTAGGTGATCGTAGGTGCGAGAGAGTTTCCGCACCTGCGTGACCGTAGATGCGACAGGGGAACCGCATGAGCGGAATTTGGCAAGGGAGTTTGGGCCGCAAACGCGACTTGGATACTCGCAGAAGTGAGTCCGCGGAAGCGGAGTGAGGGATCGCAAGAGCAGAAGGGGCCGCAAATACGGGTGAATGGTTTCTTCTACGACGCTGCAGAAGTAGTTATGTTTCCGCATTAGCGGAAGTGCTGGATAGAACACTTAAATACAAGGGTTCACCATTTCGCTTCATTTTAAACATTATGAGCTCGGGTTTTGGCGATTCTTGAGAGAACTTTCAAGGGGATTCTTAAGGTAAGTCCCTTGTGCTTATTTCTGATCAATAATCTTGCTTCCACATTGATATTTACCACCATTTAAGGTGTAAATTTGGAGATTGAGGCTAGGGGTTTGGAGAGTTGATTTGGGAATTTGGGTGACGATTGCTGTCAGATTTTGATAAATTTGGTATAGTTGGACTAGTTATTGAATGGGCTTTCGGGTTTTGTGACTTTTATAGAATTTCGAGATGTGGGCCCAGGGAACCGACTTTTGAGTCAATTTTTTACTTTTGATTAATAACTTAGCATTTCCTTATAGAGTTGATTCCTTTAGCCCGTATTGATTATGTCAAATTGTTTATGGCTAGATTCGAGGCATTCAGATGCCGGTTCGCGAGGAAATGGTGTGTTGGAGTAGAGATTTGCTCGGATTGAGGTATGTAACAATTCTAAATTTGGTTCTGAGGGTTTGACACCCCGGATGTCGTGCTACAAATCATGTTTCGGCTATACGCTGGTACTATTGGGACCCACATTGGTCATTTTTTCTTAGTTGAATTATCTATTTAATTGCAGTCCTGAACTCAGAAAGATTCATTATTACGTGTCGTATCTCTGTCTATGTTATCATATATTATTACATCTCGTATCATTGATTAGGGATGATTAGCATGAGTGTTGTGACCTCGAGAGACTGGAGAGATTAGTCACTGAGTTGGGGGCCTGAGTGTCGTGTTGTGAGAGATATCTATATATTTGTATATGTGGATCGGGTTGCACGCCGCAATGAGCCTTATGTCTATATATAAGTGTGTGTGTGTTGGGAGGGGGGGGGGGATCGGACGAGCCTTATGGATATACATTTATGTGGATCGGGTTGTACGCCGCAACGAGCCTTATGGACATACATATGTGTATCGGGTTGCACGCCGCAATGAGCCTTATGTCTATATATAAGTGTGTGTGTGTTGGGAGGGGGGGGGGGATCGGACGAGCCTTATGGATATACATTTATGTGGATCGGGTTGTACGCCGCAACGAGCCTTATGGACATACATATGTGTATCGGGTTGCACGCCGCAACGAGCCTTTGGCTATATATAGTGCTGAGTGACTGAGTGTGGCCAGCGAGGATTGAGACGGGCATACTAAGCGCTCTAAGAGGGCGAGTACTCGGGTTTTCACTGTGTTGCATCACAAACAGTATTCACCTTGGCATGTAATCATATAGACGTTTATACTTATCTTTGAGAGGTTACCGAACCCTTAGGAAACATCACATTCTTGTATTCTTTTCGTGCGAATTTTTTGATCCAGGTCACTAAATTTCTGTTGTTCTATTCTCTCACAGATGGTGAGGACACGTGCTACCGGTCAGGACGACCAGCCACTAGTACTACTAGCTAGGTCCACAAAAGGTCGTGGTCACAGTAGTGGCAGAGGTGCAGCTCATACAGTAGCTAGAGAAGAACCTACATATCCACCAATTGTTCTAGCTCAGGAGCAGGTTCCAGATGTAGTTGAGCCAGTGGGACCAACTCAGGCACTAGTTGTTCCCATTGTGATTCCAGGCCTTCAGGAGGCTCTGGCCCAAATATTGATTATTTGCACTGGCCTTGCTCAGGTGGTTTCGGCTCAAGATGCACCAAACACTTCTTAGGCCGAGGGAGGCACTCATACCCCCGGTGCCCGTACTCCAAAGTAGGTGATGCAGTGATTTCAGACACCGAGGGTACTACCCACCTAGCCAGTTGTAGCTGCTTAGGCTCAGGTGGGTCCCGTTATGAGTGATGATGAGCAAAGGAGACATGAGAGGTTTGGGAGGCTACACCCTCAATTATTCAGTTGGGCTGAGTCTGAGGATGCCCATGACTTTTTGGATAGGTGCCAGCGGTTTCTTCGCCATGACAAGTATTCTAGAGACCAACGGGGTCTCATTCACTACTTTTCAGTTTACTAGGGCTGCTTTCAGATGGTAGGAGGCCTATGAGAGGTGCAGGCCAGTCACTGCGGCACCACTTACATGGCGTGAGTTCTCCGTTCTCTTCTTGGAGAAGTTCGTGCCGCAGTCTTACAGGGAGGAGATAGACAGTTTGAGAAACTACGTCAGGATGGCATATCTATCACCCAGTACGAGATGAGGTTTTCTGAGTTGGCCCGTCACACAATGTGGTTGATATTGCTCGGCAGATAGAGATGGCTCGTAGTTAGGACCATGAGGAGAGGGAGGCCAATAGGCCTCGAGGTTTGGGTGGTCCCAGTGGTGTTCATTTTGGGGGACAGTCTTACCATAACATGGATCGTCCTGAAAGTCTCATTCATACGACTCGTCCAACTCATCGTGGTGCATCAGTTAGCCATAGTTCTTATAGTGCTCATCCGGGCCAGGCATCTCTCAATGCTCTACTAGCTCAGAACTCGTCACTTGCTCCTTGAGTTCAGGGTTCATCTACACCGGGTTCTTTTAGGGGGTATTCTCGTTCTCAGGGCCCGATCCAGTTGCCACCACCATTGTCGGATTGGGGTTGCTACAAGTGTGGGGGGCTTGGTCATATCAGGAGGCAGTGCCCCCACCTCTTGGGAGGCCACATTAATAAAAGGAGCTAGAGTATTACTTTAGCACCAATTACATCATCTCTCGCCCAGCCAGCTCGGGGTGGGGTCAGGCAGCTAGGGGTCACCCTAGAAGGGGAGGCCGATCAGGTGGTGGTCAGGCCCGATTCTATGCTATCCCCGGTAAGAGATACGATTTTTGTGGATCGTGTATATCTGTCAGGTGTAGTGACTACTGGGGGATTGAAGACTAGAGTTGACCTCTTATTTATTAGTATGGTGGACTTCGACGTGATCCTGGGTATGGATTAATTGTCTCCAAGACATGTTGTCCTGTATTTCACGCTAAGACTGTGACGTTGGCGATGTCGAGGTAGCTAGGGATTGAGTGGAGAGGTTCTCTAGACTATGTTCCTCGGAGAGTGATTTCATATTTGAGGGCCTAGCGGATGGTTGGGAAGGGTTTCTTATCTTGTTTGGCCTTTGTGAGGGATGTTGGTGTTGATAGTCCTACAATTGATTCTTTTCCGGTGGTGCGAGATTTTTTGGATGTGTTTCCTGCAGACCTACCAAGCATGCCCCTCGACAGGGATATTGACTCTGGTATTCATTTGGTGTTAGGCACTCAGCCCATTTCTATTCCACTGTACCGTATGGCATCGACTAAGTTAAAGGAATTGAAGGAGCATCTTTAGGAACTTCTTGATCAGGAGTTTATTAGGCCTAGTGTGTCGCCTTAGGGTGAACTAGTTATGTTTGTGAAGAAGAAAGATGGTACTATGCGGATGTGCATTGATTACAAGCAGTTGAACAAAGATACAATCAAGAACAAGTATCATTTGTTGCTCATTGATGATCTATATGATCAACTTTAGAGAGCGAGGGTGTTCTCTAAGATTGACTTGAGGTTTAGGTATCACCAGTTGAAGATTCGGGACTCGGATATTGTAAAAACGGCATTCAAAACCCATTATGGTCATTATGAATTCCTTGTGATGTCTTTTGGGCTGACCAACGCCCTAGTAGCATTCATGCATCTGATGAACAATGTATTTCATCCTTATCTTGACTCGTTTTTCATAGTGTTCATTGATGATATCCTAGTGTACTCTCGTATCCAGGAGGAGAATGCCCATCATTTGAGGATTGTGTTGCAGCGGTTCAGGGAGGAGAAGATTTATGCCAAGTTCTCCAAGTGTGAGTATTGGCTTAGTTAAGTGTAATTCTTGGGGCGCGTGGTGTCCAGTGAGGGGATTCAGGTGGATCCGAAGAAGATTGAGGCAGTTCAGAGTTTGCCCAAATCGTCCTCAGCTATGAGATTCGGAGCTTTCTCGGCTTAGCCGGTTATTATTCTAGCTTTGTGGAAGGGTTCTCGTCTATTGCATCGCCCTTGACCAAATTGACTCAAAAGGGTGCTCCTTTCAAGTGGTCAGATAAGTGTGAGGAGAGCTTTCAGAAGCTCAAGACTTCCTCGACCAGAACTCCAGTTCTAGTTCTATCTTAAGATTCAGGCTACAGTGTATTGTGATACTTCTCAGATTGGTATTGGGTGTTTCTTAATGCGGGGAAGTAGAGTGATTGCTTATGCTTCGCGTCAGTTGAAGCCCATGAGAATAACTACCATGTTCACGATTTGGAGTTGGCTGCCATCGTTCATGCATTTAAGATTTGGAGGCACTATCTCTATGGTGTGTCTTGCAAGGTATTTACAGATCATCGAAGTATCCAACACTTGTTCAAATAGAAGGATCTTAATTTGAGGCAACGAAGATGGTTGGAGCTGCTAAAGGACTATGAGATTACCATTCTGTATCATCCCAGGAAGGCTAATGGGGCGGGAGATGCCTTGAGTAGAAAGGCGATGAGTATGGGTAGCCTTGTATTCATTACTATTGGTGAGAGACCTCTTGCAGTTGATGTTCAGGCCTTGGCCAACCAGATTGTGAGATTATATGTCTTGGAGCCAGTCGGGTTCTATCTTGTGTGGTTTCTTGGTCTTCTTTATATGATCGTATCAGAGAGAGCCAATATGATGATCCCCATTTGTTTTTCCTTAAGGACACGGTTCAACACGATGATTCCAAATATGTTACTATTGGGGATGATTGTGACAATTTCTAGGAGTCTGCAAACTGTAAAGAGACCTGGTCTTTTACCAGTTCCCTCATAGTTACCGATAGAGACAGTAAGTAAAAGAGGCACAAGTTTTTTACGTGGAAATATCCCAACACAAGGGGACAAAAACCACGACCTACACTGGTAGGATTTCAACTTCACTAACTTGTAATCTCAACTATTACAAGCCACTTTGTAATGACTCTCTTACAAAGACTTTGACACACTAACTTGTAATGCACATATTACAAGCCACTTTGTTACTCACTAGTTACAAAGACTTTGACTTATGACTACACTAGTCACAACACAACACTGATGGTTTATGGTTTTAAGATTCCTAAAATAAAGCTTCTAAGAAAGCAAGTAGGATACAATGGAAAGCAAAATAAGATATTACAACTCAACTAAAGGACGTCTAAGAACACTTAGTGAAACTGGTCCGTCTTAATGGAGTTATCTTCTTGTTCTTGACATACTTGAGCTTTCAATGCTGGAGCAGAACTTCAATGCTATGAAGAATGTTAGTAAATGCTCAAGTGAATTCTTGTTTGTCTTGCAACAAGATATTATATCCCTAGGACATCCCAAGAAGGATGCCCATGCTTAGCTGGTATAATCTTCTACCAATGGGAAGTGACTGCTGCACTGTTACTGCACTGTAGCGTGTACAGTTTCAGGCAGTCACTTTCTGTCACAACTTTCCAACTGTAGAGTTGACCTGTACTTTCGTCAATGAGAATGTCAAGGGATCAGGTCCCTAAAGTGTTCCTTGTGAGTTTAAATGTACGTTGTCCGGATCTTTTGAGTCCATGCTGACTGGTTGTACTGGTTACGCATCAGGTCCGTTATCTGGTTCTTTACTTAAAATTTGTTATATCATCAAAACATAATACTAACCCATCAGATTGGGTATTGAGGATGCAAGGTCGGATTTGTGTGCCTAGTATGGATGGTCTACGTGAGTTGATTCTTGAAGAGGCCTGCAGTTTGCGGTATTCCATTCATCCAGGTGCCTCGAAGATGTACCGGGATTTGAGGCATCATTGTTGGTGGAGAAGAATGAAGAAGGATATAGTGGGGTTTGTGGCTTGGTGCCTCAACTGTTAGCAGGTAAAGTATGAGCATAGAGGCTGGGTGGATCGCTTCAGAGGATAGAGATTCTAGAGTGGAAATAGGAATGGATCACCATGGATTTTGTAGTAGGGCTCCCACGGACTTCGAGGAAGTTTTATGCTATTTGGGTGATTGTGGATCGTCTCACCAAGTCCGTGCACTTCATTCCAGTTTGGACTACTTATTCTTCAGAGCGGTTGGCTGAGATTAACATCCATGAGATCGTTCGCCTTCACGGTGTGCCAGTGTCTATCATTTCAGGCCGAGGCACGCGGTTTACATTGCAGTTTTGGAGAGCCGTGCAGTGGGAGTTGGGCACCCAGGTTGAGTTGAGCACCGCATTTCACCCTCAGACGGACGGACAGTCCGAGCGCGCTATTAAGATATTGGATGATATTCTACGCGCTTGTGTCACTGATTTTGGGGGTTCTTGGGTTCAGTTTTTGCCGCTCATGGAGTTTGCCTACAATAACAGCTACTAGTCGAGCATTCGGACGGCTCCGTATGAGGCTTTGTATGGGAGACGGTGTAGATCTCCGGTGGGTTGTTTTGATCCCGGTGAGGCTAGGCTATTGGATACTGACTTGGTTCAGGATTCTTCAGACAAGGTTAAATTGATTCAGGAGTGGCTTCACACGGCGTAGTCTAGAAAGAAAAGTTATGCGATAGGAAAGTACGTGATGTTGATTTCATGGTTGGGGAGAAGGTTCTGCTTAAGGGTTCTCCCATGAAATGTGTTATGAGGTTCTGGAAGAAGGGCAAGTAGAGCCCTCAGTATATTGGGCCTTTTGAGGTACTTCAGAGGATTGAGGAGGTGGTTTACAAGATTTCCTTGCCACCTAGTTTGTCGAGTGTGAATCTAATGTTTCATGTTTCTATGCTCTGGAAGTATGTCGGAAATTAATCTCGTCCAATTTTATACCTCAATTCAAGGTTATGGAACGATCGATTGCAATGATAGTATCCAACAAGAGCCGGGGTCGATTTCCACAGGCAGCTATATATGGGAGTTAGGAGTATATATTGTAGTGTATGAGTTTGATTATCTCAATTTAAACTTCCACAAATTGGGGTTATTTTTATGTCCAATTTTAAACTAAGATTGCAATTTGAGAAATAAAACTAAGAAATTGTTTGGTTGTTTTTCAAATTTTGTAAAAAGCCTAGGGCTATGACCATCACCTAGGTGTTTTCCTAATGGGATATAAACCTTAATGCATGTTTTATTGATCGGGGTGTAATATAGCTATCAACACTTAATTACCCACTCAATACCTCTCGTTCAGAGAGTGATTTTTCCTAATTTGGATTTCTCAACTCCAAATGGGTATTGCACAAAACGGTTGATAAGCTCAAGTCGATTTATTACTATCTCTAGGTTGAACCCTTTAATTGGGATTATCAATCTCTCGATTAACCCAATTTCTTGTTAGCCAAGGTTTCCTAGACTGAGTCTCTCTTTCTCAAGTAGAGACCAAGGCAAATAGGTATGAGCTAATGTTTGCAACCATTAATTCCACAAATTAAAGCATGAACAAGGTTAAATAATACCCACCTAACCATAAACCAACATTAAATTAAACACCTATAAGGTTTACACTCTAGGGTTGGATCGCAACCTAAGAATAAATCTATCTACTCATGCTTGAAATTGAATAAATGCTAATTAAACTCATATTGTAAGATTAAAATGGTAAAATCTATGTTAAAATATCCCAAAATATGAAAAACTACTAAAAGAAGTAAAGAGAAACGATTACTATAGCAACTGATGTCAATAGTTAACCTAAAATTGTGAAACTCGTCTATTTAATCAAGGCTGGAAATTTCTGACAAAAATGACCTTTGGTAGGTTCTGCGGCCGCACAATTCCATGTGTGGTTCGCAGATTTCTTAAACTGTAGGAACTAAAGGTCTGCAGTCGCATAATTCTGATATGCGGCCGCGAGGCATTCGGACACACTCGTAGGTACAGATTGAAATGCACGGGTGCGAGTTTGGAGGGGAGTGCGCAGGTGGCCGCAGGTGCGAGGGAATTGTCGCACCTGCATGACCGCAGATGCGGCAGGGGTACTGCCGAAGCGGAATTTGGCAAGGGAGCTAGCACCGCAAAAGTGACTTAGATGCTAGAAAAAACGAGTCTGTAGAAGCGGAGTGAGGGACCGCATGAGCGGAAGGGGCTGCATGTGGGGGTGAGTGGTCGCTTCTGCGATGCCGCAGAAGCAGTTATGTTTCCGCAGAAGCGGAAGTCCAGGATAGAACACTCAAATACAAGGGTTCGCGATTTTGCTTCATATTAAACATTTTGAGCATAATTTTTGGCAATTCTTGAGAGGATTTTCCAAGGGATTCTTGAGGTAAGTCCCCTGTGTTCATTTCTGATCAATAATATTGCTTCCCCATTGATTTTTCTCACCTCGTAGTGTGTATTAAGGTGTAAATTTGGAGATTGAGGCTCAGGATTTGGAGAGTTGATTTGGGAATTTGGGTGACGATTTGGTGCCGGATTTTGATAAATTTGGTATGGTTTGACTCGTAGTTGAATGGTCTTTCAGGTTTTCTGACTTTTATGGAACTTCGAGAGGTGGGCCCAGGGAGCCGACTTTTGGGTTAATTTTTGACTTTTGATTAAAAACTTAGCATTTCCTTATAGAGTTGATTCCTTTAGCCCGTTTTGATTATATCAAACTATTTATGGCTAGATTCGAGGCATTCGGATGCCGTTTCGCGAGAAAAGGGTTTGTTGGAGTAGAGATTTGCTCGAATTGAGGTATGCAACAGTTCTACATTTGGTTTTGAGGGTATGGCACCCCGAATTTCGTGCTACAGATCATGTTTCGGCTATACGCTAGTACTATTGGGACCTACAGTGGTCGTTCTTTTCCGTTGAGTTATCTATTTAATTGCTGTCCTGAACTCAGTCAGATTCACTATTACGTGTCGTATTAAATCTCTGTTATCGTATATTGTTACATCTCGTATCATTGATTAGGGCTTCTTAGCATGAGTGTTGTGAGCTCGAGAGACTGGAGAGATTAGTGACCGATTTTGGGGCCTGAGTGTCGTGTTGTGAGTGATATCTATGTATTTGCATATGTGGATCGGGTTGCACGCCGCAAAGAGCCTTATGGCTATACATATATATATATATATATATATATATATATATATATATGTGTGTGTGTGTGTGTGTGTGTGTGTGTTTGTGTGTGGAGGGAGGATCAGGTTTCTCGCCGCAACAAGCCTTTGGCTATATATAATACTAAGTAACTGAGTGTGGCGAGCGAGGATTGAGACAGGCATATTGATCTCTCCAATAGAGTGAGTACTCGGTATTCCATTGTGTTGCATCACATACGGTATTCACCTTGGCATGTAGTCATATAGATGTTATTTTTATATTATCAGTCACACTTGGCCTTTTTTTATCGGTCCTAAACTTAACTGTTGAACCTGGAAGGATGTCTATCTTTTTTGTTTTTGCATTGCTAAACTACGTATCTTTACTGTATTGTTAGAGCTCGTCGCTACTTTCAGTTCTTTATTTAGTATTGTTACTTACTGAGTTAGTTGCACTCACGCTACACCCTGCACTTCGTGTGCAGATCTAGGTGTTTCCGGATACGGTGGTTGTTGAATCCATCACGTAGTTGATCTTTTGGATATTCCAAGGTAGTTGCCCAGCCTTTCGCAGACCTTGTCTCTCCTTCTCTATCTTTCCGCTTATTGTATTCAGTTTCAGATTATCATAAACAGTATTTTCCAGTCTTGTGATGTATTGATGCTCATGTACTCTATGATATGCCGATATTGGGAACTTCCGCATTGAGTTTTGGGTTTCCATCGCGTTTATGAGAATGTTATTATTTAAACTGCTTAAATTCGTTTTCCATTAAAAGTTTTGGAGATGTTTTGAAATGTCGTCTTGCCTTGTACCACGTTAGGCGCCATTCTAAGGCTAGTAATTTTAAAAATACAATTAGTTTTGTGCTAAGAATCTTAAAGATTAAACCTATTAAGTTAAAATTCTAGATCCGCATGTTTAAATATGCATTAAGCTCCCATATATATGTACATTAAGCTCATTACTATTAGTATCATTTTATATATAAACATGTGCTATGTAAAAAACGTTAAGTTCTAGTGTGTGTTTCGTATAACGAAAAATGTTTTCCTTGGAAAATAAATAGTAATCTTATTCATTTTTCGGTGTTTGGTACGCAAATTAAGGAAAATGACTTTTCAAGAGTATTCATAAATAATTTAGATATAATAAACATGAAGCCATAAACTTTCAAACCAACAACCTTCCGAACCCATATATATACTAAATAAATAACTTTTTTTGGGGGTGGGGGAGGCGAGAGTGTAGAAAAAGGGAAAAAATTGAAATTGAAACTACAACAAAAAAAGAAAAAAAAAATTATGGGGAGTGTGGGGGGGGGAGGGAGTGAAGGTAGGGGTGGGTGGTGCGGAAAAACGGAAAAAAACAGAAATTTGAAATTGCAAAAAAATAAATAAGGTAAATTTTTATTTGGGGGGGAGGGGGTGTTGAGGGGTAGTAGGGTGGGTGGTAACGGAAAAATTAAAATTTGGAAGAAAGTTTTTTTTTGGAGAGAGGGGGTGGAGTGGGTTGGTGAGGGTGGAGTGTGTCACGACNCCACAGCTAGGCCCAATACATATACAACCCCGATAACTACAACAAGTGTGTGCCAGGACTAGTGTCACAGTGTCAATGGGCGGCCACATTGATATAACAGCAGAAATACATATACAAAATATACAAGCCGCAGTCTGGAACAAAAGACTGAGCAAAATGAAACTAGGAGGCTCCAGAGGTGCTGTTAGGAAAACGCCAAGGAGACAGCTCACTATGTGGAACGACGCCGC
>MDKH01129833.1:0-44575 GCA_005239495.1 Nicotiana undulata | reverse complement strand
CATGTTACGGGATGGATTTCCCTGGGCCAATGGCCAATTATGTGTACCGAGAGGACCACCTGTGAGAGTTTCATGCTACATACATGGCATTTATTTGTTATTCATGGATTTGACCAAGTTCTAGGGTCATTTACATAACATGATTGTCACTGATATTCTCGGTTATTCTGAAACATTCATTATTCAGATTGTTATTTACAGAGGTTGGGTTCGTCACTACCTCCTCAGACCGTAGGTTGTTTTCGTTACTTACCTGCACACTGTGTGTGCAGATCCAGGTACACCGAGATTTGGCGTGGATCGGTGATAGCAGCTTATCTCTCAGAGCCGACGAGATAGCAGCTGGCATTCGCTCTCCCGTCCCTCTTTTCCTTATTTTTCCTCCTGTATTAAAAATTGGAAACTTAAAACTTCAGTATTATTTCTCAGTTGTATTGACGTTAGTAGCTCATGACTGTGTGACTCCAGATCCTAGATTGATTGTTGGAGCTTATTTCTTATGTTAGACTGTTTTTAACTGATTAAAAATTTCCGTATTTCTATGAGTTGATCCAAAAATGAGTAAATTTCTCTAGTAAATGAATTGAGTATTGTGTAACGGTTGGCTAGCCTGGTTCCACGACAGGCGCCATCACAACCCAGATGCGGGTCGTGACACCATCACATCCTTGGGACATATCCATTGTAGGGTATTCGTCTTCATGTTTTGCTTCTTGGGTCTGATCGTGTTTCCAATGAAGAAAGAGAGAATCCATACTAGGCTGGCTATGGTAACCAAGACCCTAATGGAGGGGATTGGTGGGTAGACTTTCAACATTGTAACCATGACCATTGCAGACATATACCGAGCCTTGGAGAAATGTCAACGAGGAGCGAGACACTTCGAAGGCTTCAATCTACTACTTCAACTTTGGCTCATGGAACATCTCCAAAAGGGCGAATACCGATAAGAAATTCATCGAAGGGTCTGGGATGACAACATTTCTTTCCACCATCCAAAGCGAATGAAGTACATCCCCGACATGTTTGCTCAGCCTGAGAATGCCAAAGGATGGGTCGAGCTCTTTGATAATCTGACTGAAGAACAGGTTCAATAGATGTTTGAGTGGTTTCCGACAGAGGAGTTCATCGCCCGGTCCAGAGATGCACTGTTACTGATACTGATTGATCTAAGAAGAACATACCCTTATGTCCCTTTTCAAGTTATGAGGCAAGCAGGTAGGAAGCAAGTCATACCCAGGGTCGACAAGATGAGCCATCTTCGAGCCGACTTCCAAAATGATGATAGTCCTCATAAGTGTCAAGCCCAGCACATGTGGCACTATAAGATTGTGATGGAGAAAGACACCATTGAGCCAGGAAGATATCACGCTGGTTGCACCCCCTTCTATTCTAGTTGGTTGGAAGACAATTTGGATGGTCTGGGCAAGCCAGGGTTCGTTCAAGGCCACATGATTATATATGAAAAGACCGAGGCGCAAGTCAAATACAACTAGTTGCGCAAAAGGATCCGGGAATGTGAGAGCGAACACCGAGAAATACATGAGTCCAACAAGAAGCTGATTGAGGAATGGAAAGACATGGCTATCAGTACCACAAAAGACTAGGATACTTAGAGCGAGGCATAGTAGAACTAGAGGGGAAATTTCTCAAAAGGGTTGAAGACTGTCAAAATGATGAAGGGACCGAAGGTGGACACCTAGCCAGAGCATACCTGTTGTTAGGACTTCGTGAATTGGGGAAGCTGTTTGAGGGAAGCAAGAATGCCGAGTTTGGGGAAGGTCCTTCTGGGACCAAGTAGATAGGAATGCCTTTCTTTTACTTTTTTAATGTAATGAGGCCAATGGCCATTAGTGACCTTTACTTCCTGTTTATTTAGTGTCATTTTGGGATTCGTCTATTTTCTTATCGATAAAATGAGGCATTTAGCATTTTAAGTTCTGCAAATCAATTTGTCGCTAGGCCTACCTCAGGCACAATGAGGTTCCCAAATTAGGACGCGCTTTACATTCCCGCACTATATGTTTAAATATTGCAATAATTTTTATAAATCCTCACTGACTTGGCTACCTTTTGTTTTTGTTTTTATTTTCTTTCTTTTATTATTATTCCCCTCCCCAAAGGTTAGTTCGTTCACTCTGGCATCATCATCCTATCTCACAAGATCCAGGGGCCCTCCACCCACTCCTCCTCCTAGTCCTCCTAAAGGCAAGAACAAGGGCAAGAATAAAATGGAAGATTCAAGCAACATCAAAAAGGAGAACACGGTTGAACGGGTAGAGGCCACTGATGGCCAGGGTATTCGGGTTCCTAATGAGAACATGTCGCAACTTGAACAAAAGTTGTTGAAATTCCAAGAAGAGCTTGATCAGGTTCGAAATCTGGCAAACCTGTCATTTTCCCTCAACATCCCATACGTCACCCTCCCCAACATTCAGAATCCTACTCCTCCACAAAATATCCCAAGACAACAGACTCATCCTGCACCCCACCATCACGCCACTCCACCAAAGAACCAATGTAACACCTGTCATACCCCAAATAACACTCCACTACTTATCTCGGAACCTCAAAACTCCACAAATGACCATATCTACACCCATGAACCAGGCCACCATAACAATCCTATCTACATGGAGACCATGCCACACTCCGCTCCGCCTATCTCATACACACCTGAATCTAATGAAAAGGATCTTTTTATCAAGAACTTGGCCTAGGAACTTAGGAAGCTGACCATCCAGGTTCAAGGCGTTGAGGGAATTAAGGGAGTCGAAGGGCTGAATTATGAAGACCTCTGCATACAACCTGATGTCGAACTTCCCGAGGGGTACAACCCTCTAAAGTTCGAAATGTTTGATGGTACGCATAATTCAAGGGTCCATCTGAGGACCTATTGTGACAAACTGGTTGGAGTAGGAAAGGATGAAAGGATCCTCATGAAGTTGTTCATGAGGAGTTTGAAAGGAGATGCATTGTCTTGGTACATCAGCCAAGATCCCAAGAAGTGGTCAAACTGGGTGAGCATGGCATCTGACTTTATGGACTGGTTTAGATTTAATACAGAGAATGCACCAGGCGTGTTCTACATCCAGAATTTGAAGAAGAAGCCCACTGAGACATTTCGCGAGTATGCTACTCGCTGGAGGTCTGAAGCTGCTAAAGTCAGACCCGCTTTAGAGGAGGATCAGATGAACAAGTTCTTTGTCCGGGCTCAGGACCCGCAATACTATGAACGATTGATGATGATTGAGAACCACAAGTTCTCCGACATTATCAAATTGGGTGAAAGGATTGAAGAAGGTATTAAAAGTGGTATGGTCACAAATTTTGAAGCCTTACAAGCTACGAATAAGGCTTTACAGTCCGGTGGTGTGTCCAAGAAAAGGGACGTGGGGGCCGTGATGGTTGCATAGAGGACCAAATCCCCACTCAAATACCAAACTTACCCAACACCTCCACTCACATATCAACCAACCCCAAATTACCAAGCACCCTCACCATCATACCAAGCTCCACCACCAACTTATCAATCATCTCCACCACCCACATATCAACCTACTTCACCCAAATACTCCCAGCCTGCTCCTGTCTATGACACTTACAACCCTCAACCATCCCATTATCAATCACCCTCTGCATGCCAAAACTTCCCTTGACCTCGGCCTAATTTTGATCGTAGACCTCCAAAACAGTATACCGCCATCACTGAACCCATCGACCGGCTGTACGAGAAGCTCCAAGCTGCTGGTTATGTCACACCCATCCCTGCTGCAACCCCTGCAAATCCTTCCTAGTGGGTTAACCCAAACAAATCTTGTGCATACCACTCCGGCAGGAAAGGACACACCATCGACGAATGCCGTTCTATGAAAGACAAAATAAGTACTTGATTGATAACAAGATCATTGTGGAAAGGAGCCCGCTCCGAACGTCTGCAACAATCCTCTACCAGACCATAAGGGCGGAGGTATCCACATGATTGAAATAGAAGATGAATGGGATTCCGAGGGATCAATCGGGTTGATTGTAAAAGGCGATAACCAAAGAAACCAGCAATTACTCTCAATCCAATCATAGTACAGATTCAACCATTCGAAGATGCCGAGGTAAATATGTCTATACCCCTTGAATTTGAAGCAACGCCACCCGCAAAGACACCAGTACTAATTAAGGTTGAATTCGTGTCTCTGACAAATGCACCCACACCATTCGAGGTTGCAGTCTTGCCACCCAAGGCACATGTTACCTTCGGAGTAAGGATAGCCGTGCCGATCCCAATAGAGATGTCAACCACACCACCATTCTATACAAATGTTGTACCCTGGGACTATACAGCCGAGGCGAGAAGGAAGGGCAAGGTTAGGATTGAAGAAGGTGTTGCAGCACAGGGTATGACAAGAACTGGTAGAGTTTATACACCTAAACATGTAGCTGAATCAAGCAAGCAGGATTCCAATTGGCCACCCCTCATTGAGATAGGTCCGGACGACCTTTGGAGGAAATTACAAGCCAAGGAGTATTCGATCATCGACTAGTTGAACAAGACGCCAGCACAAATATCCATTCTCTCTTTGCTACAGAATTCTGAGACGCACATGAGTGCTTTGTTGAAGGTGTTGAATGAAGCATATGTGTCGAACAATATCACTAGCGGGGAAATCGCCATTATGGTAGGCCAGGTGTTGGAAATCCATAAGATTACTTTTCATGAAGACGAGCTGCCACCTGAAGGGCTAGGGCATAACAAAGCACTGCACATCACCGCACAGTGCGAAGGTTATTTCATCACCAGAATCCTGATCGATGGAGGGTCCAGTCTTAACATCTGTCCGCTGATAACACTCAAGAAACTGGGTAAAGGGCTACATGAGATAAAGGATGGAGCAATCAACGTGAAGGCTTTCGATGGTTTTCAAAGGTCCAGTATTGGCGAGATTAGTCTATGCCTGCATATGGGACCAACCTGGTTCGAGGTCGACTTCCAAGTGATAGATGTACCAACGTCCTAGAACTTGCTATTAGGACGACCATGGATCCATGCTGCTGCGGCCTAGCATCAATATTGCATCAGGCAGTGAAGTTTGAATGGAACCACCAGGAGGTGATTATTCACGGCAATGGTAGCAACCCTATTTACAGCCGCCATACTATTCCGACAATTGAGGGAAGAAGGAAGGTAGGTGCAGAAACTTACCACCACATTGAACGGGTCAATTCTATCGACAAAGACAAATGGTGGGGTAGCAAAATCGAAAGCATACTAATCTGGAGTGGGTACGAGCCTGGCAAAGGGCTCGGCAAGAACCTCCAAGGAATCTCTAAACCCATAAAGCTCAAGAAGCATGGTACTACCTTCGGTTTGGGATATGAGTACACCTGGGAAGAATTCACTAGCTGGTCGCCACCTTGGCGCGGTCCTTCCTACTCACTGGAGCAACTGATACCGCATCTGAAGCAGACCTTCCAACATGCCGACATAATTTAGGGGTCATATGAAGAAGAAGCGCTTGCAGCAATGAGGAACTTGTTTAAGGAGGACAGTGATATGGACTATTGTGTTATTCTCGAGGAGGAGGGGGAGGAAGGACCTTCCATACAGGCTATGAGCAGAGGGGCATATCTCAAGAATTGGACCATTAGGACAACCAAAGCCCGACGAGCCTCGGGGTAGCAAGGCTAAAACAAGCATTATTCATTGTTTTTCTTTGCTAAATGATTTTCTTTTCGCATTTTAATTCCTGCAATAAGATCTCCAATGTTCAAAACAATTGTTCAATTTATCAAAGCATTTTAATTTTTCTTATGAATCAATATTTATTGCTATCATTTTATCTCACTACTTTATATATACAACGTTACTATTACTTGTCTTGATGAACCAATGACTGTGACATGCAACAAGACAACGCAACAAACAGACGTTGACTCAGAAGAGGATGATACACTTGATGAAATTGTCAAAGAAGTGGAGAATTTTGAGAATAGACCTAAGTCCAACCTGGACGAGACCGAAATTGTCAACTTAGGAGATTCAGAAAATGTCAAGGAAACGCGAATCAGCATTCAACTGTCATCATCAGAAAAGAGGGAATACACAGAATTGCTAAAGGAATATGAGGACATATTCTCCTGGTCGTACGATGACATGACTAGTATGAGTACATCTGTTGTGGCTCACAAACTTCCAACCAATCCAACGTGTCCACTAGTCAAGCAAAAGCTTGGAAAATTCAAGCCTGATATGAGCTTGAAAAACAAGGAAGAAGTTACCAAGCAGATCAATGCCAAGGTTCTCAGGGTAGTTGAATACCCGACCTGGTTAGCTGACATTGTACCAGTGCGAAAGAAATATGGAAAGGTCAGAGTCTCTGTTGACTACCGGGACCTCAACCGAGCCAGTCCGAAGACGACTTCCCTTTGCCAAACATACACATCCTGATTGACAATTTCGCCAAGCATGAGCTACAGTCATTCGTAGATTGCTTTGCTGGTTATCATCAGATCTGGATGGATGAGGAAGACGCTGAGAAAACGACTTTCATTACGCCATGGGGAATATACTGCTACAAGCTGATTCCATTCGGCCTAAAAAATGCAGGGATCACATACATGAGGGTCATGACCACTATCTTCCACGATATGATAGACAAGAAGATTGAGGTATACGTGGATGATGTTATTATCAAATCCAAGAAAGCCACTGGTCACATAGAAGACTTGAGGAAGTTCTTCAATAGGTTGCGGAAATACAATCTGAAGCTAAATCCCGCGAAGTGTGCATTCGGGGTTCCTACTGGGAAGTTGTTTGGGTTTATTGTGAGCCATCGAGGGATAGAACTGGATCAATCAAAGGTCAAAGATATTCAAGAACTACCACCGCCAAGGAACAAAAAAGATGTGATGATCTTCTTGGGAAAGCTTAATTACATCAGCCGATTCAAAGCACAGTCTACAGTTATCAACTGTTGCCAAGGATGGACCCCTTGAAGTACAACTTTCAGAAGCCCATGCCCACTGGCAAGCTATCCAAGTGGCAAATCCTGTTGAGTGAGTTCGACATTGTTTACGTGACTCAGAAAACGGTCAAGGGATAGGCACTGGCAGACCACCTTGCTGAAAACCTAGTGGATTGAGAGTACGAACCCCTGAAAACGTATTTTCCTGATGAAGAGGTATCATTCTTAGGAGAAGACATTGCAGAATCCTATGACGGTTGGAGAATATTCTTCGACGGAGAAACAAATTTCAAAGGAGTCGGCATTGGAGCAGTCCTAATATCAGAAACCGGTCAGCATTACCCGGTGTCTACCAAACTCAGATTCCCTTGCACCAACAATATGGTCGAGTATGAAGCATGCATCTTAGGGCTCAAAATGGCCATTGACATGAACGTTCAAGAGTTGCTAGAGTTTGGAGATTCAAACTTACTCATACATAAGGTACGAGGGGAATGGGAAACCAAGAAGTCCAAGATACTGTCGTATCTGCACCGCATATAGGAGTTAAGAAAGAGGTTCACAAAGACAGAATTCCAACATGTTCCCAGGATTCAAAATGCGTTCGCCGATGCATTGGCTACTCTGTCCTCTATGATTCAGCATCCAGACAAGAATTTCATTGATCCTATTCCAGTGAAGATCCATAATCAGCTAGCTTACTGTGCCCATGTTGAAGAAGAGGCAGACGGAAAGCCTTGGTTTCATGACACCAAGGAGTACTTCGCAAAAGGAGAGTACCCAGAGCTTGCAAATCCTACTCAGAAACGCACACTTCAGAGACTATCCAACAACTTCTTTCACAACGGAGGAAATCCTATATAGGAGGACTCCCGTTTTAGGATTATTAAGATGTGTCGACGCAAAGGAAGCATCCAAGATACTAGAGGAAATTCATGATGGGACCTGCGGTCCACATATGAACGGTTTTGTCTTAGCAAAGAAGATACTCCGGGCTGGTTACTTTTGGATGAATATGGAAATAGACTGCATCCAGTATGTTTGGAGATGCCACCATTTTCAGATACACGCAGATATGATAAAGGTGCCTCCAAACGAGCTTAATGCAGCAAGCTCACCATGGTCGTTCGCCGCTTGGGGCATGGACGTCATTGGACCTATCGAGCCTACCACCTCCAACGGACACATGTTCATCCTAGTAGCCATTGATTATTTCACCAAATGGGTCGAAGCAGCATCCTACAAAGAAGTGACTAAGAAAGTCGTGGCATACTTTGTCCGCGACCGTGTTGTTTGTCGATTCAGAATTCCAGAGTCGATCATTACCGACAATGGTTCCAATCTCAACAGTGACTTGATGAAAGCTATGTGTGAAACTTTCAAGATCAAACACAAGAATTCCACAGCCTATCCACCTCAAATGAATGAATCTGTAGAGTCCGCCAACAAAAACATCAAGAAGATACTAAGAAAGATGATAGAAAAGCACAAGCAGTGGCACGAGAAGTTATCATTCGCTTTACTGGGATATCGCACCATACTCCGCACATCAACTGGGGAAACTCCCTATATGGTGGTTTACAGGACAAAGGTTGTCATTCCCACCGAAGTCAAGATTCCATCCCTAAGAATTATACAGGAAACCGAGCTCAGCGATGCAGAGTGGGTAAATAGTCGTTATGAGTAGCTAGACCTCATAGACGTAAAGAGAATGAATGCAGTCTGCCATGGTCAGCTCTATCAGAAAAAAATGTCCAGAGCCTTCAACAAAAAAGTCAAGCCAAGACCGTTCACACCGGGGCAGCTGGTGTTAAAGAAGATTTTTCCACATCAAGATGTAGCCAAAGGGAATTTATCTCCCAACTGGCAAGGCCCATACATGGTTCACCGAGTTTTGACAGGAGGAGCACTTTTACTTGCAGAAATGGACGGAGAAGTCTGGCCAAAACCAATCAATTCAGATGTTGTCAAATGTTACTATGCGTAATCTTTATGTTTTATTAGTGATGTAAACTGAACTACGCCTGACCTGATTCCCATTTAAGAGGGGATACGTAGGCATCCTTATGGGTTCGGTAACAATTCAATAAAATTTTATTTTTCCCCGCAATTGGAAACTGGGGCAGAATTTTGAGGAGGACCCTTAAAATTCCGTAGCGGGAGAGGTTGCAATGTCTCGAGCCACATCACGGTCGTTAGCTCATCTAAAAATTAAATTTTTAATAAATTATACATTATGTCATACTTTTACAAAATCGTGCATACTTATTTTTGAAACAACTTTGTTTAGCAAACCCTACCCCAATGATACGAACAATATCATCAGATTAAGCCGAACGAGTCAAGCAAAGCCAGCGGGGATACAAACTAACCTTCCCCTTACAGAACTCACGATTTTTCTTTGGATTCCGGCACTAGGGTTGCAAAATCCCTAAACATATTGTCCATCCAGGGGACAAACATTGTTCAAAATGCGATTCTCAAAATCGTTGCACTTGCCGACGTTTGCTATCAGCACATGCAAATGATGCTCCGTAGTCACAATGCTCGCAATAATCACAATGCCGCAATCTACTATCAGCTAAGAAACTCTACTGGCATTTTATTTCTTGCATAAGGATACCATTCTGCCTTCCGAGGTTAAGCTCTACCTCCCCTGCATTCGCATCTTGCATAAGGCTACTATTCTGCCTTCCAGCCTGCATAATGCTACTATTCTGCCTTCCAACCTGCATAAGGCTACCATTCTGCCTTCCAACTTGCATAAGGCTACCATTCTGCCTTCCGAGGTTAAGCTCTACCTCCACCTGCATCTGCATAAGGCTGCTATTTTTCCTTCCAACCTGCATAAGGCTACCATTCTGCCTTCCGAGGTTAAGCTCTACCTCCACATGCATTTGCATAAGGCTATCATTCTGCCTTCCAATTTTCATAAGGCTACCATTCTGCCTTCCGACTTGCATAAGGCTACCATTCTGTCTTCCGAGGTTAAGTTCTACCTCCACCTGCATTTGCATAAGGATACCATTCTGCCTTCCGAGACTAAGCACTGTCTCCATCTGCATAAGGCTACTTTTCTGCCTTCTGAGGCTAAACTCTGCCTCCAATTTACTTCTCGAGACTAAGCGCTGCGTCACTTTCCTTTCGGGCTAATCTATGCCCTTTCAATACGCAAGACTAAGCTTTGTCTTGTCAACATCATACTATTGCATTTCCATGGGCTGAACTATTGCCAACTTATCCGAATGCGTCATCATTCAGAGGCATCATCTTCATGGCCCGAGAACACCATGCCATGGCCCGAGGATCCTTTTCTTTTTTGCATATCATTATTCAAAGGCGTCATGGTTCGGAGGCACCAACTTCATAGCCCAAGAACATTATTTCATGTCCTGCGAATCCTGCATCAAGCAATTCATGGCCCAGGACGTCATGGTCTGAGGACGTCATCCCTAACTGTCCAAAGATGACATTTATAGTCCGACGGGAACTTGCATCATGTTTAAATTATGCACAATATATACTTGTACTATCTATCTGCAGGTAATCCGACAAGCAAAGGCCGTCCCAGCATGAGTGGTCCCGCTCCAGTTCTCCTAACCATTCCGTAAATCGTTATTCGTCCAACCTTATATGTTGCGTCCGTTCTTGTAAAACTGCATCGGTACATATCATTGATGCCTCCTGAGCTACATAAGACCTGATTCCTATGAAACCAGGGATATGTAGGCAACTCAAAAACCAGGGTGCGGCCTAAACCTCTCCACAATGCTTCGCTCGGTCAAAATTGGCCATCATGTCTTTACCCGACAACTCTTCCATCCTTTTCGGGTAAAGAGGGGCAACTGTTGGTACCCAATTTTTCCTCAAATTATTTTAAAACTTGCACATATACTCTCAAAATTACTTTTTATAATAATTGGTATTTTCCATATTTTTCCATATTATTATCAATTTATTTTTCTAATTTATTCAGTACTTTATATTCGATAATTATTCATAAATTATATTACAAATAATTTCAAAATATTTCCTAGCTCAATATACCATTTTTAATCCTATTAGGATTTAATTATTTCCCAAACTAGCCAATCTGGCATTATTTGGCTATAATTACAATAACTTTGTAATTATAGCCTAATTGTACATTTTATAATATTTTAATTCAATAATTCGTCATTTTATATTTTTAATACTAGTTAATTACCTTAATATTCCCTATCTAGACTTATTTTCATTTTATGTAATTGTTAGCTATTTTTATTAATTATTTACCTATTCAATTGGGTATTTAACAAGTAGCCAATTTTATTTAAAATTTAGCCTAACATCAACCTAATTCCTAACCCAATCAAATAACCCAACAGACCCCCAAGCCCAAACCTAAATCTACCAGACCCAATCCAGACCGTTGATCAAAATTGATCAGCGGTCCGAATACCCCCCTTCCTTAATTAACCCCTAACGACTACCCCCTTCCCCTCATTCACTCCCCTCTCATTCATCTCTCTACTCTCTCTCTAGTTCTCTCTGGTTCTCTCTAGAACCTTCTCATCTCCTCCTCTCCGGTGGAGTCTGTTCATCTCCTCCGGCCACCTCCTTTGCCGGAAGTTATGTCCTCTCATCATCTCCTGGCCCCTGCTTTATCCCATGCCGGTCTGATGATACCTTGAGGCCCTCAGGTGAACCTAGAGTGGTTCAACTCCTACCCATGGTCCCTCATGCCATTTTCCGGCCACCTCTGACCATTCGAGTAAGATCTGTGACTTCTCCGGCTAAGGCCGGTGACATTTTAAATGTTTTCTTGTTTTCTCTAGGTTCACTGAAACCCTAACTCCTAATATTTTTTTTGATTTATTTTAGATCTGTCTTAGATCTGTGTATGTTATGAAGCTTTTTACATGTTTCCTTCAAAGAAACTTTTCTATTTCTAAATGTTCCTTCATCTCAAAATTAGGGTTTCATAACTCCTCTTTCAAAACTATTTTTTCGCTTTTACTATCATTCAACGATTCTTTCTATGATTCAACGATTTATTTGAAGTTTTCTTTTTATTTTGACTGATTATGCTGAAGACCCTAGGTTTTCTTAAATTCTGAGTCTATCATTGACTAATATGTTCGTTTAAATGCATGAACTCTTATTTCTCATTAATGTTTAATTTTCCTGTGATTTTACCATGTTTTTGCTCATTAGGATTTCTGATTATGTCCTCTTTTTCTTATATCATGTTCGTCCCGTTTAATCCCTTTAGTGTTACTGCTTTGTCTCTAAACCTGTATGATTTTGCTACTATAGACACTAGGGTTTTCGACTCTTTAATTCTCCATGTTCCTTTAAATGTGTGCTAAACCTGGAATCCCTAATTCTATGTGATTCTTTTCCTTGCTATGCTTTTTCTTGCCTATTATTTGCCTAATTGATTCTGATCCTGTTCGAATCCCTGACTCTCTGCAACTTTACTTTGTTAGGGTTCCTGATTTATTATTTGCACCCCTGATTCCTTGAGATTTGAAGAACCTTATTCTTACTGACTTCCGACGTTTAACTTATTTTCTTACCTTGTTACATGATTAATTGGTTGCTAATTGATTATTATTTCCTTAATTAATATCTTTTGAACCTAGTCCTAATTGCTTACTTGTATCGGTTAAAACTGTTTCTTTGTGTGTTGTATGCATAATAACTTTCCTTAATTGTTATTTTTCCTACTAGCCGTTTAAAGTTTAACCTCTTCAATTAAGGGGATACCTAATTACCTGCTATACATACACTGTCTGAATATTCCCTCAAGCTATATATGGTCTCTTTCCTTGTTTTGTTACCCACCATTTGAATAATTCCCTTAATTACAGAGATACTTGTACTGATTGTGTAATGACTGATACTCAGTCCCACAATCACTGGTTAATTCTGATTCCTAATTTGTTTGTCATAATTTTCAATATATATATATATATATGTATTACCTGTCATTAACATACAGACATAGACACGAACTAATCTGTGCAACTCTCTCTCACAACTAAACTTGCTCTCTCTATTCTCTCTTCTGTGCTACTTGCTACTACTCTAAGTTAGCCGGCTATAAACCAAGGCTACCTACTGTGCATCTCCTATTTTCTGCTTTGTGTTACTGCTTTCTGCACCCTACTGGTATGTTCTAATTTAGATTTCAGTCTTCAAACCAATATATTTCTATTACTGTTGCAATTCATTGTGTTTCCAACCTGCTTGTATCTATTATTCTGTTGTTCAACATGTAACTAGGATCATGGATTGTATCTAGTATGTCAAGTTCTGCCTTATTTATTAGCATGCCTTTGTGTGTCCAAACCTGCCTTCATGTGAACCTTTCTGCTTATGTTTGGTACAATAGTTTGGGTAGACTCTACTGTTTGGACTTGTTATGTTAGTATAATTCTATTCTTTATTGTATCTCCAATCCTCTGAATCCCCTGAACTTTTGGTTGTGTTCTGCCTATTACATGTTTGTCATCATGTGTTCTATGTGTGCCCAATCCTTATACCCCTGTGTGAAAGTTTGGGTGTTGAACCTGCCTTGGTTCTTTTGTTCCATGTATGATGCTGAACATGTTTTTGGTTATGAGTTTGGTCTGTTGCTTGTTGATTGCTCTGCTCTTCTCAAATCGGTTTTATTAAGATAACTCTCTCCCATTTTATAAAATTATTTCAATTGAGTCTCTCTTTTCAAAACTATTTTCTTACTTAAACTCTCCCAAAACTATGTTGAGTACTCTCACCTTACTCTTAGACCACTAGGTTCTGCCCCTTTTGTGTGAGCATTGCTTTGGGACCCTTGAGCTCCCTCTGAACTTTGACACACAAGAGCTGGCCTTTCCACACTGCACTTACTCTATCTTGGCTATGAAATTTGGGTGTGAGCACTGCCCGGGAGCCCTTGAGGTCCTTAGGGAACTCTGACACACCCGGATTATGATAAAGGTTGTGAAACAATAAATGGCACAGAGGTCCTGGAGACTTGGTCCTATTATGAAGGCTTCCTATAGTTAACTTCTTCTTTTCTTACTTTTAGTTATTGTAATTCATATTCAGAGGCCTGTAATAATTATTTGTAAAGACAACTATGGGGTTGGCTAGTGAAATGGGTGGGTGATATGCATGTTGTAGTATAATTAAGGGTGGCCTGTAATATTTATTTGTAAAGCCAAGCATGCCATGCATATCATGTTACTTAGGATTTATGGGTATTGTATTCAACATCTCATTACGCTTAGAAATCCTATCTATAGGGTAAGTAACAACAACAAAATGGCTATTATGATATTCTGCTCATGTCTACCTGTTCTGAGATATAATTTAGAAATCCTGCCTTAGAATAAATAATGTTAACAAAATTGCAATCATGTCTCATCATGCCTACGCACTTAGAGATCCTATTTCTAGGTAAACAACATTAAAAACTATTACATGTGCTATTCCTGAAACTGTGCATAATGCTATGGTTCTATATGCATTTAGAAATCCTGTTTTAGCGGTTGCATAAGGATCATTCTGCGTTAGACAACATGTTATAGGGTGACACTCATCCAACCACACTTAGTCTAAAATACAATACAGTCTTCATGTTCTAACAAACTGGGGTTATCAATAAAGTTGGACAACTGCTGCATATATTATTCTACAACTGCTGCATATATTATTCTACACGCCTAGGCAAACCTTAGGCAATCAACCATTAAAAATAAAACCAAAACTATCTCTGTGATTATGTTTAATTGTCAGCATGTTAAAATCAGTAGGCATGCCTGATTAGGACTTCCTCTCTGAGTTATATAATAAATCTGAATCTGCTATTATCACTTAGACATTATGCTTAGGATCAGAATCTGAATTTAAGACCTTAATCGTGTATGAGACATGCCGTTTATGTGCAATATGTGTGGAGGTATGCTTGAGCCTTTATTTGGTTTCCATGCTTTCCCCTTAATTGAAGTCCTATATGTTTTCATTATGTGTCGCCTTAGTAATTTTCACCTTTTAAAACCTAAGGGTCTGCCTAGCACCTCCCTTATAGGATAGGAATCCCAATTTCCTCCAGGACTGATAGGAAAGGGATGGGTAACAACATGCAATAGAGGTCGTGAACAAAACACTCTTTAGTTACCTTCATGGGGTGGGAGAGGGTAGATATGGACATGATGACCGGTGCGCTAATACCACGTGTAGCCCCTCTTTGAGGAGTGTCATACCGGCATTGATGTGATCCATATTATAAACAAACCTAGGACATTCCTTTACTTTTCATAAATATGCTTAGATTGTAAGTCTTTTCAAAAGCTAGTTCTTCATTAACTTTTTTCAAACATCTGCACTTAGACTTAAATCCCCTATTATTTGAGCCTTACTTGTTTATTTGCTAATTGTACAAATTCACAAAAAAAGTTGTTTGGCCAGGAACCACACTTGTGGATCCTGAGGGGTGCCTAACACCTTCCCCTTAGGATAATTTCAAGCCCTTACCCTGTCTCTGGTTATCAATGTAGTTATAAATGACCCCCCCCTCCCTCCCAGGTTCCCTAACACACCTTAAAAATCGTTAGGTGGCGACTCTTCAAAAATGCAAGACCTCTTTCCCAAAAGAAATAAGTTGTCTCAACCAATGTCATAAACCCGATTTCGCGAGAAAAAAGGGGGTGCGACAACATGGGATAACAAGACTCCTAAGAAACTACATGTAAGTTAGGAGCTACCACGCTTCCATGAAAGGCTATACAAGAAAAATCATCCGACAAGGCATACCAAACTATACATAAGCCGACACCTGTCTATGAGCCTCTAAAGGAGCATAAGTAATGCAACATAGCCGGAACAGGGCCCCGACATACCCATAATATCTATAACGAAAATGCATACCAAGATCACGGGATCTCGCCTATAACCGCTGAACTGGAAAGCCTATTGTGGTGGGGGAGCTACGTCTACCTGTCAATCAAGACCTACAACATGACATGCAGCGTCCACAAATAAAAAGGACGTCAATACGAATAAAGTACCGAGTATGTAAGGCAAGAAAGCATAAGTAAGAACAATAATGCAAACGGGGATAAAGAATATACAACCTGTAACATCTGAGTACCTCTGAGGGCTATTGGCATGAAATGTGTGATACATACATATATATACATAAACCTTTAAAACATCCGCCTTTGTGGGCATTATCATCATCATATTGTACCCGTCCACGTGAAGCTCGGTAAACCCAACTGATCAATGGTTGCACAATAGGTGCCATACCCGGTAGACTATAGCGCAACTCGGTAGAGTAAAATAGCTACATATATATAATGCATGTAGGACTCATTGGAATCATATTCTGAACCTTTCGGAGTGACGTAAGGTCGATATTCCCCGTATACGTTATTAGGATTAACTCTTCATCAAGAATCTTATAAGAACCAGGAAGTACCAAAAACATTGGTAACATAAGAATAAGAGAAGCAACCTCAACATCAATTGTTCCATAAGAAGGGAAACAATGTAAGTACTACTAGCTTCTAAGATTAGAGTATCTTTGGAAGCTCGTTCATTCCATTATGTACAACCGGAGTCGTGCAAAAGAAGGAAAGGGATATCCTCACATACCTTGTATATACCGTCCCAACCTCAAGCTACACAAATGTTGTCGCGCCCCCCCTTTTTCTCGCACGCCTGGGGTATGCGGAGATCGGGTTTCATGACATTCTGGACAACTCCTTAAAGGAAAAGGTTTAAGGAAGAGTCGCCACCTAACGATTTTGCGGTGCGTTAGGGCACCTAGAATAATTAACTCATAAACTAATTTGCATTACCAGAGATTGGGTAAGGGCTTGAAATTATCCCAAGGGGAAGGTATTAGGCACCCCTCGAGATCCACAATTGTGGGTCCCATCCAAGTAATTTTCTGAATTTGTAGGTAAACAAATGACAAGCAAGACTCACGTAAGAGGGGATTTCAAGTAAATACTGAAATTATTAAAAGAAATTTAAAGAATAGCAAAGTAAAATCATTTGAATGAAAATATGTCCTAGGCTTTAAAGTAATATGGATCACATCAATGCAATACCCGGTATGTCACGCCTCAAAGAGGGGCTACACGTGGTATTAGGGCACCGGTCATCATATCCATATTCTACCCTTCCCCACCCCGCTAAGGTATTTAAAACACGTGTGTTGGTCATGAATCTTATTGTGTGCTATTACCCGCCCCGTTTTATAAGTCCCGGAGGGTGTTTAGGACTACTAATCCTATAAGGGGAGTACTAGGCTGAACCCCTAGGTTTAAATGATAAACCCTAAGCGACATACAAAATATTTAGGACTGCAGATATAGGGAAGCACACAAAGGCAGATAAGAGGCTCACAGATCCCTCCACAAGTAAACACATAAATATCACGTCTCGAACACAACAAAGGTCTAAAAATCAGAACTTAAAACAGGAGATTTGAGTGAAAACAGTAAGTTTCAGCAGTTTTGGCAGAGGACTGATTCTTTGAAAAATCAGTAATTAAGGTAGGAAATTCAATTAAAACAGAGAAGTCTTAAGAAGAGAATGATTGATTTTAAAATTCCAGTAATTTAAAGACAGGAGCAGGATTTGAAAAGTGCACAATAGTTTAATGAAGTTCCTAGTAAAAGTAAATGGGAAGTTTTGAAAAAATCAGTAAAGCATGATTTTAAAATAACAGAGTGATCCAAAAGGGGAAGTGACTTTAAAAGAATCAACAGTTCAAAGCAGAGTAGAAATCAGTAGTTTAAGAAAACTTTAATAAAAGGAGAATGAGTAAACTATTTCATAAACCAGTAAATTTAAAATAGAGCAATGATTCAAACAGAATGATTTTGTAGAAGGGATAATTGTTTGGAAAATCCATCGGTTGTTAGGAAAAGCAGGAGTGAAAACAATGACAAACAACGAAGTTCTAAGGATTTCAGAAGAGACTGATTAGTTCTACAGATCACTTTTAATACAAGCAAGACATAAACGATTGATTTTCATGTCATTGGGCCTAAGGTTTGCCTAGGAGTTCATGATACTGATTATCTTTCTTATGAGAGTCAAAACTAGTGAAATGCAAGTCCTTGACTCTGATTTTAAAGACATGGAATACATTGAAGATAATGTCAAATTTGCAGAAACGTTTTTAGCCATTTTTGCACAGTTTTAACAAGGTTACCAGATCTGATACATACTGACTAGGTGTTTACATAATAACAAGCATGTTGAAGGCAAAATCCTATAGAACATGGTATCTAATGCACACATGAATACCTAAAACATGATTTCTAAATGTGGTACTTATGAAAATGCAGTAGAAGTAACGTCATAGCAGTTTATTACTTTGTTATAGTTGTTAACTGTGAACGGGGCTTATAAAATGACATGAATATAATAAATATGCTGAAATAAAGAACCTAAACATGGTTTCTAATGCATGGTATGAATGTCCTAAGCATGATATCTATTGCGCACACAGGTAAGTAAAATCCTATAGTCATGGTCTCTACCCGCACTATACTAAACATGCATAGTCCCCTCCCACATTCACTATCCAGCCCCAATTATTCATTTACATGTTATAACAGACCATTGTTGCATAAATTACACAAAGGAATAAGTAAATTAAGAAGTTACACTATAGAGAGCCTAACAGTAGGCCCAAGTACCAGATCCAACATGCCATATGCCAAGACCTCTTGTAACCCAGGTGTGTCAGAGTTCCTGAGGATCTCAGGGGATCCCAGGCAGTGCTCACACCCAAGTTCCCTAGCCAGGAATGAGTAAAGGCAGTGTGGAATGCCAGCCTTGTGTGTCAAAGTTCAATGGGTACTCAGGAGTCCCCAAGGCAGTGCTCACACGAAGGAGGTTGAACCTAAAGTTTAAGAGTAGTGAGATGTGTTTGTAGTTTAAAAGAGTTGAGTTTGAAAGTAGTTTGAAGTAACAATTTTGAAATATAACTTCAGAGGACAATGTAAGAGTTTTATATAAAAACTGTTTACAAAAGAAGCCAAGCAAACACAGTTCTACAGCTAGAAAGTTCAAGGAAGAACAAACACAAACAAGGATAGGGAATTGGGGATAATTAAGCCAGCAGTAGAACATAGTTACAGGTTCAAATAATTATCACATAGTTGTCACAAAGCATCACACATTAGCAGAGTTATATATTAGGTATGGAGTCGGAATTATACTGTATTTAGGCATCAAGTGGAGGGACACAGGTTGGTGACATGAGAAGCTAAGTAAATGATGAGAACATACAAGGAATAGTAACCATGCTGTGAAAAGAAAAGATAATCACATAGATAAACAGACATGCTGACTCCATAGGAGTCAACCAAGGTTATGGTAGAGCATGCTAGGTAGAGTAAGAGACATATTACACTAAAAGGGAGGGGAAATCATAGAAGCATGCTAATTACATGGTAGGCAGTAGAACCACAAGATAAAGCACAAAAGGAACAATAAGTAAACTAACATGAACTGACACATATTGTGTGGAGACACTGTAAAATTAAATTAGAAACATACCAGTCGAGGGAATATAACAGCAAAGTTCAAAGAGAATAGAGCAACAAACAGTAGTATGCAGAAGCAAGAGGGAACAACAAGGATTACTCAGTCTTGGCTTTAGGCCGACTGAGTAGTCAATAACTGATGTGAAGAGCAAGAGAAGATATGTCTGAAAGCAAAGAAGACTCAGAACAATGTTAATATTCTGAGTTTCGAATATGCAGTGTACTATTGTGTTTGTGTGAGATATCAGTGTTCTCAATATGTCAGTCCCTTATGCAAAGAGAGAAGACATAGTATATATAGTGTTGAAAACGAGTGAGGAAAATAAATCAAGAGTGCATAATTATGGAAATAGTAACCAATTAGTATCAATTAAAACATTAGACTCCTTTAATTAGGGAGTCAAGTTCAAACGGTGCAATCATGGTTAAATAAGGAAAAGGAATCAATTATAAGACTGATTTTAGTAAATTAGGGGCAATGAAATCATATAACATATAATAAAATCCAAATACATAGTACATAATTAAGGAAAGTTGAACTAATAGTATATTCATAAAGCAAAGTACGGTGTTAATTTTGAAAATCAGTCGAGAAAATCTCGAATGGAATAAAAATTACAGGGAACCCAATATAATCAAGGAAAGTATCACATAAGTAAGGGAACATTTTGAAAATCAGTACAGGACACACAAAGTCACAGGTTCGAGGAAAATATCATAGCTAAGCAAAGAGATACACAGAGTCAATAGTGATTATCGGGCAAACAATTATCATCCAGTATTAATTTGACAATTAATAGCACAAAAATAGGGAACTCTAAGCAGGGAATCACAGAACAATAAGACTAAATTCCTAGCGACAAGAATCAGAGAGTACATGAATGGCTTCACAGGGAAACAAGCACACATAATCGAACGGGCTAAAAGAAATAAGGCTTTTAGCATAATAACTCACAGAGCCATAAAACATAAAAGAATCATTCCACATACAGTATAAGTCACTAAAATCAGGAGTAAAAACCATTTTTGAAAGGGATTAAGAAACCCTAATTTTGAAATAGTAAGAATCGTTAAAAGATGGGTTTCAGAGAAAAGAAACATAGAAAAGCTTCGTAATACCGTACATCTAGAGTAGATCTTAAAATAAGTTGAAGAACCATAGTATTAGGGTTTCGTGGAACCCAGAGAAAAGAAAAACCTCAGAGGTGGCACCGGCTTAAGCCGGAGTAGGTCGTAGGTCGTTACTCAGATGGCCAGGGAGGCCGGAAAGGTGGCATGGGACCATGGGAGATGAGTTGGACCGCTCCAAGTTTGCCTCAGAGCCCTAGAGTATCACTGGACCGGTGCAAAGTGGGTAGGTAGCCAAGAGGTGATGAAGGACCATAGTTTCCGATGAGAAAACCAGCCGAAGAAGGTGAACAGAGCCCATCGGAGGAGAGAAGTCAAGGAAACTTCTCGAAGGAGCCAGAGAGTCATAGAGACATAGAGAGAGATAGAGAGATAGAGAGAGAGTGAGTCGTGAAGAATGAGGAGTCGGTTGGGGTAGTATCAGGAGTTAATTATGGTAATGAATCATCTGGGCCGTTGTTTCAAATTGATCAACGACTCAAATCAATCACAAGGTTGGGCTGGGTATAAATTCGGATTTGGGATGAGTAGAAGTTAGGAATTTGGGTTGGGGTTTAATTAAAGATTGGGTTGGGGTTCAATTTAGGCTAGATTTTAAAATAAAAGTGGCTAGATATTAAATACCCCAAAAATAGATAAATAATTAAATAAACAGCCAATAATTGTACGAAAAATGAAATTGAGTTTAAATAGATGAAATTTAGTTGATTAAATAATATTAAATACAAAAAATGAATAATTTTCAAATTAAAGTAGCATAAAGTATACAATTGGGCTATAATTGTAAAATTACTGTAATTGAAATCAAATAATGCACACTTGGCTAATTTATGAAATAATTGAATCCTAATGGACAAAAAATGATTAAAAATGATATACCGAGTTGTGACACATTTGAAATCATTTATAACATAATTTATGAATTATTCAAATATGAAATATTGAATAAACATGAGAATAATTAAATAAAATAGGGAAAATAGGGGAAAATACTCATCATTTCAAATAGTGATTTTGAAAGCTTATATGCAAGTTAAAAAAATATAATTTGGAAAAAATTGGGTATCAACAACTGCCCCTCTTTACCCGGGAAGGATGAAAGAGTTGTCGGGTAAAGATATGATGACCAATTTTGACCGAGTGGAAATTGGATGAGAGATTTAAGTCGCACTCTGGTTTCTGAGTTGCCTACATATCCCTGGTTTTACAGGAATCAGGCCGTATGTAGTTCAGGAATTACCGGTGAAGTATACCAGTGACGCTTGACAAGAACGGACGCAAGGTGCGAGGTAAGGTGAAAATATGAAGGTTTATGGGGTCGTTTTAGAGAACTGGAGCGGTCCGCTCCTGCCTAGCTGGCTGTCCTGGCCGGATTACCCGCAAACAAATGACAAGCGTATATTGTGCGTAATTTAAACACGATGCAGATTCCCGTTGGACTATGAATGTTGTCTTCGGACGGTTGAGGATGACGTCCTTAGACCATGATGTCCTGGTCCATGAATCGTTTGATGCGGGATTCGCAGGCTATGAAATAATGTCCTCGGGCCATGAGGATGGTGCCTCCGAATCATGATGCCTTTGAATAATGATATGCAAGTTGAATAAAGAGATCCTCGGGCCATGAAATGATATTCTCGGGCCATGAAGATGGTGCCTCTGAACGATGACGCCCTTGGACAAGTTGGCGATATTTCAGCCCAAAAAAATGCAGTAGCATGATTTTAACAAGACAGAGCTTAGTCTTGCGAAATTAGAAAGGGCAGATCTTAGACCGAAAGGAAGATAAAATAAGTAATGACATGAAAAGTGGTTGCTTTGAAAAGTAAATGAGAGGTCGCATGGAACCTCGAAAGGCAGAATGGTAGCCTTATGCAATATAGGAGATACAATACGGAGAGAGGTAGCGTAGAACCTCGGAAGGCAGAATAGTAGCCTTATGCAATGCAGGAAATGAAAATGCAAAGGGAGGTAGCGTGGAACCTCAGAAGGAAGAACAGTAGCCTTATGCAATGCAGGAAATAAAATGCAGAAGGAGGTAGCGTGGAACCTCGGAAGGCAGAACAATAGCCTTATGCAATGCAGGAAATAAAATGCAGAAGGAGGTAGCGTGGAACCTCGGAAGGCAAAATAGTAGCCTTATGCAATGTAGGAGATAAAATGCAGAAGGAGGTAGCGTGGAACCTCGAAAGGCAGAATAGTAGCCTTATGCAATGCAGAAAAATATGAAAATGCAGAGGGAGGTAGCGTAGAACCTCGGAAGGAAGAATAGTAGCCTTATGCAGGGAGTAAAATGATAGTAAGAGTTCTTAGTTGATGATGAACTGCGCTGATACTATTGTTGCGAATGAAGCGTTGTTTTGCGATGATAATAAGCGTCGGCATGTGCGACGAGTTTGAGAGCGATCTTTGAGAGGTATACGTCGTGCAGGGGATAATAATATGTTTAGGGCTTTCGCCATCTTCGTGCCTTCATCCAAAGAAAAATCGTGAGTTCTGTAAAGGGGGAAAGGTCAGTTCGCATTCCCGCTGGCTTTACTTGGCTCGCTCGCTTGATCATGATATATCATTGGGGTAACGTTTGCTAAACAAGTCGTTCCAAAAAGGTATGCATGATTTTGAAAAGATACAATATAAACATATAATTTAAAATATTTTTAGGTGAACTGACGACTGTGACGCGGTTCGAGACATTGCAACCTTTCCTGCCCTAGAATTTTAAGGGTCCTCAAAATTCTGCCCCGGTTTGATGGGTGAATACTTCTGGCGGTTGCTTGTGCGGCGATTAGCTGAACTTGTCTGCCTCAGTTTCCATTTGTGGGGAGAAATGAGATTTTTATTAAATTGTGACCAAACCCATAGGGATGCCTACGTATCCCCTCTTAAATGGACATCAGGTCAGGCGTAGTTCAATTTACAACATTGAGGAAAGCATAAAGAGTTACACATATTAGTGCTTGACTGCATCTGAGTTGATTGGTTTTGGCCAAATTTCTCCGTCCATTTCTGCGAGTATAAGTGCTCCTCCTGTCAGCACTCTATGAACCATGTACGGACCCTGCCAGTTGGGAGAAAATTTCCCTTTGGCCTCATCCTGATGTGGAAAGACTTTCTTTAATACCAGCTGCCCCGGTGTGAATCGTCTCGGCTTGACTCTCTTGTTGAAGGTTCTGGTCATCCTGTTCTGAAATAATTGGCCATGACAGACTGCGTTCATTCTCTTTCCGTCTATGAGGGCTAGTTGTTCATAACAACTCTTTACCCATTCTGCATCATTGAGCTCAGCTTCTTGTATGATTCTCATATATGAAATCTCAACCTCGGCAGGAATAACAGCCTCTATACCGTAAACCAACATATAAGGAGTTGCCCCAGTTGACGTGCAGACTGTGGTACGATACCCCAACAAAGCAAATGATAATTTCTCATTCCATTGCTTATGCCTTCCTATCATTTTTCTCAGTATTTTCTTGATATTTTTGTTGGCAGCCTCAACGGCTCCATTCATCTGAGGTCTGTATGCCGTGGAGTTCTTGTGTTTGATTTTAAATATTTCACACATGGCTTTAATCAAGTCACTATTGAGATTAGATCCATTATCGGTGATGACTGATTCTGGAACTTCGAATCGACAAACAATGCGATCGCGGACGAAATCGGCCACGACTTTCTTAGTAACTGTTTTGTAGGATGCTGCTTTGACCCACTTGGTGAAGTAATCAATGGCAACCAGAATGAACCTGTGTCCGTTAGAGGCGGCAGGCTCGATTGGTCCAATAACGTCCATGCCCCAGGCGGCGAATGGCCCTGGTGAACTTGTTGCATTAAGCTCACTCAGAGGTACCTTTATCATATCCCCATGTATCTGACATCGGTGGCACTTGCGGACATACTGGATGCAGTCCGTCTCCATGGTCATCCAGAAATAACCGACTTGAAGTATCTTTTTTGCTAATACGAACCCGTTCATATGTGGGCCGCATGTCCCAGCGTGAATTTCCTCCAATAATTTTGATGCTTCATTTGCGTCAACACACCTTAATAGCCCCAAATCGGGAGTCCTCCTATACAGGATTCCTCCGTTGTGAAAGAAATTGTTGGATAATCTCCGAAGTGTGCATTTCTAAGTGGTATTTGCAAGCTCTGGGTATTCTCCTCTTGCTAAGTACTCCCTGATATCATGAAACCAAGGCTTTCCATCTGCTTCTTCTTCAACATGGGCGCAGTAGGCTGGCTGATTGTGGATCCTCATCGGGATAGGATCAATGAAATTCTTATCTGGATGCTAGATCATATATGACAGAGTAGCTAATGCATCAACGAACTCATTCTGGATTCTGGGGACTTGTCGGAATTCTATCTTTGTGAACCTCTTTCTCAATTCTTGTACACAATGTAGATATGGCAATATCTTGGAATTCTTGGTCGCCCATTCTCCTTGTACTTGGTGTATCAATAGGTCTGAATCACCGATCACTAATAATTCCTGAACATTCATGTTGATGGCCAGTGGAACCTGAGTTTGGCGGATACCGGATAGTGCTGACCGGTTTCTGATATCAGGACTACTCCAGTACCAAACCCTTTGAAGTTTGCTGCTCCATCAAAGAACATCCTCCAACCGTCGTAGGATTCTGCAATGTTTTCTCCTACGAATGATACCTCTTCATCAGGAAAATACGTTTCCAGGGGTTTGTATCCTCCTTCCACAGGATTCTCAGCAAGATGGCCTGCTAGTGCCTGTCCTTTGACAGCCTTTGAGTTATGTAAATAATGTCAAACTCGCTCAGCAGGTTTTGCCACTTGGCTAGCTTGCCAGTGGGCATGGGCTTCTGAAAGATGTACTTTTGTGGATCCACTTGGATATGAGGTATATGGTGTAGGCACAAAAGTAATGCCTTAGCTTCTGGGGCGACCCAAGTCAAAGCACAGCAAGTGCGTTCCAATAAAGAATACCGGGCCTCATACGGAGTGAACTTCTTGCTGAGGTAGTAGATTGCTTGCTCCTTTCTTTCTGTTTCATCATGTTGCCCAAGAACGCAACCGAAAGCTCCATCTAACACTGCAAGGTAGAGTAATAGAGGTCTACATGGCTCAGGCGGCACCAAAACTGGCGGTGTTGACAAATACTCCTTGATCCTGTCAAAAGCCTTTTGACAATCCTCGATCCACTTGGTTGCGGCATCCTTCTTTAGCATCTTGAAGATCGGTTCAAAAATGACTGTAGATTGTGCTATGAATCGGCTGATGTAATTAAGTCTCCCCAAGAAACTCATAACATCCTTCTTGTTCTTCGGTGGTGGCAATTCATGAATGGCTTTGACTTTGGATGGATCCAATTTTATTCCCCGGCGGCTTACAATGAACCCTAGTAACTTCCTAGCAGGAACCCCGAATGCACACTTCGCAGGGTTCAGTTTCAAATTGTACTTTCTTAACCTGTTGAAGAACTTCCTCAAATCTTCCCTGTGATCAGCATCTTTCTTTGACTTGATAATAACGTCTTCCATATACACATCAATCTTTTTGTGAATCATGTCATGGAATATAGTAGTCATAGCCCTCATGTAGGTGGCCCTATCACTCTTCAAGACGAATGGCATCATCTTGTAACTGTATACTCCCCATGGCGTAATGAACGCCGTTTTCTCAGCATCCTCTTCGTCCATCCAAATTTGATGATAACCAGCGAAGCAATCTACGAAGGACTGTAACTCATGTTTGGCCCAGCTGTCAATCAGAATATGTATATTTGGCTAGGGGAAGTCATCTTTCGGACTAGCTCGGTTGAGATCCCGGTAGTCGACACAGATTCTGACCTTCCCGTCTTTCTTCGACACAGGTACAATGTTAGCTAACCATGTCGGGTACTCAATTACCCGGAGAACTTTGGCGTTGATCTTCTTGGTAACTTCTTCTTTGATTTTCAAACTCATGTCGGGTTTGAACTTTCTGAGCTTTTGCTTTATCGGCAGACACATTGGATTGGTTGGCAGTTTGTGAGCCACAATGGACGTACTTAGACCAGTCATGTCATCATACGACCAGGCGAATATGTCCTCATATTCCCTTAGAAACTCTGTATACTCTTTCTTTTCTGACGGCGACAAATGAATACTGATTTGTGTTTCCTTGACGTTCTCTGAATCCCCCAGATTGATAATTTATGTCTCGTCCAGGTTGGACTTAGGTCTGTTCTAGAAGTTCTCCATTTCCTTGAAAATGTCGTCAGGTATATCATCTTCCTCTGAATCAATGTCCGTTTGCTGTGTTGTCTCATTGCACGTCACAATCATCGGTTCATCAAGATAAGTAATAGTAATGTTGTGTTTGATAAAGTAATGGGAGAAAACAGTAGCAAATAAATATGAGATTCATAAGGAGATTGGAAATGCTTTGATAAAACGAATAATTATTTTGAACATTGAAGATTTTATTGCAGTAATTGAAAATGCAGAAAAGGAAAGAAATTCATTTAATAAACAGTAAATAGTCCTCGTTCATTAGCCTTACTACCCCGGGATTCGGCGGGCTTTGGTCGGACAGATGGACCAGTTCTTGAGACGAGATCCTCCGCTTACTGCCTGTATGGAAGGGCCTTCCTCCCCCTCCTCCTCGAGAACAACACAACAATCCATGTCCCCGTCGTCTAGAAACAAGTCCCTCATTGCCGCCAGTGCTTCTTCTTCGTTAGACCCATAGATGATATCAGCTTGCTGGAAAGTATGCTCCAAATGAGGTATTGGCTGCTCCAAGGGGTAATAGTGACCGCGCCATGGGGGCGACTAGTTTTTGAATTCTTCCCATGTATACTCATACCCCGGACAGAAAGTAGTACCATGTTTCCTTAGTTTTATGGGCTTCTTGATCCCTTGGAGGTTCTTACCGAGCCCTTTTCCTGGCTTGTATCCTCCCCAATTCAAGATGCTCTCGATCTTTCTACCCCACCATTTGTCCTTGTCGACAACATTGACCCACTCGCTATGGTGGTAGGTTCCTCCACCCAGTTTTCTCTTTCCATCAATTACAGGGATAGTCTGGCGATTGTAAATAGGGTTGCTACCGTCGCCGTGGATGATCACCTCTTGATGGTTCCACTCGAATTTTACCACCTGATGTAGTGTTGACGCTGCAGACCCAGCAACATGGATCTAGGGTCGTCCTAACAGCAGATTGTAAGATGCCGGCACATCTATCACCTGAAAGTCCACCTCGAACCAAGTCGGTCCCATCTGCAGACATAGACTGATCTCTCCAATGGTAGACCTTTGAGAATCGTCGAAGTCCTTCACGTTGACTGCTCCATCCTTTATCTCATGTAGTCCCTTACCCAACTTTTTGAGTGTTATCAGCGGACATATGTTAAGACTGGACCCTCCGTCGACGAGAATCCTGGTTATGAAATAACCTTCACATTGCACGGTGATGTGCGGAGCCTTGTTATGTCCCAATCCCTCAGGTGGCAACTCGTCTTCGTGAAAAGTGATTTTGTGGCTTTCTAGTACTTGGCCTACCATGTTGTCCATTTCCCCGCTAGTGATGTTGTTCGGTGCATAGGCTTCACTGAACACTTTCAGCAAAGCATTTCTGTGCGTCTCAGAGTTCTGCAGTAGAGAGAGAATGGATATCTGTGCTGGTGTCTTGTTCAGTTGGTCGATGACCGAATATTCTTTAGCCTGTATTTTCCTCTAAAGATCATCTGAACCTGTCTCAGTGAGGGAAGGCCGGTTGGCAGACTGCTTGCTTGACTCGGCCAGATGCTCAGGGGTATAAATGCTACCAGTTCTTGTCATACCCTGTGCTGCGATGGCTTCTTCAGACCTGCTTTTACTTTTCCTTCTCGCCTCAGTTGTATAATCCCAAGGGATAGCATTTGAATAGAAAGATGGTGTGGTTGACATCGCCGTTGGGATTGGCATGACTATCCTTACTTCAAATGGCACACGGGCTTTGGGCGGCAAGACTGCAACCTCGGAGGGTGAGAGTGCATTTGCCGGAGACATGAAATCAACCTCAATTGGCACTGGGGCCTTCGCCTTTGCAGGCGGTGCTGCTTCGAACTCAAGTGGGATAGACATATTCACCTCAACATTCTCATATGGTTGGATCTGGACTACAACCGGGTTGAGAGTAACTGCAGGATTCTTTTGGTCATCGCCTTCTGCGATCAACCCGATTGACCCCTCGGGATCCCAATCATCTTCTATCTCAATCATATGGATACCTCCACCATTTTGGTCTGGAAAAGGATTGTTACGGATGTTCAGAGCATATTCCTTGGCCACAATAATCTTGTTATCAATAAGGTTCTGTATCTTATCCTTCAAAGAGCGGCATTCATCAATGGCGTGTCCTTTCATGCCTGAATGGTATGCACAAGATTTGTTCGAGTTAACCCACTGAGAAGGGTTCTCGGGGGTGACAACAGGGATATGTGTGACGTAACCAACAACTTTGAGTTTTTCATACAACTGGTCAATGGGCTCGGCTATGGCGGTGTATTATTTTGGATGGCGACGATCAAAGTTAGGGCGAGACCTAGGGAAATTTTGACGGGTAGGGGGTGACTGGTAGTGAGATGGCTGGGAGTTATAGGTGTTATAGATGGGAGCGGGTTGGGAGTATTTGGGTGAAGTGGGTTGATATATGGGTTGTGGAGCTTGGTACGTGGGTGGTGGAGTTTGGTATGAAGGTGAGGGTGCTTGGTAATTTGGAGCGGGTTGATATGTGAATGGAGGTGCGGGATAGACCTGGTATTTAGGCGGGGATTTGGCTTGTTGTGCAACCATCACGTCTCCCACATCCTTTTTTCTGGACACACTACCGGAATGCAGAGCTTTATTAGTGGCCTGCAAAGCTTCAAAGTTAGTAACCATACCATTATTGATACCTTCTTCAATCCGCTCTCCCAATTTGATAGTGTCGGAGAACTTTTGACCCTCAACCATCATCAGTCGTTCATAGTATTGCGAGTTCTGAGCCCGAACAAAGAATTTGTTCATCTGTTCTTCCTCTAAGGCAGGCCTGACTTTGGCAGCTTCAGACCTCCAACGAGTAGCATACTCGCGAAAGGTTTATGTGGGTTTCTTCCTCAAGTTCTCGATGTAGAACACATCTGGTGCGTTCTCCTTGTTGAATCAAAACTTGTCCATGAAGTCTGTTGCCATACCTACCCAGTTGGACCACTTCTTGGGGTCTTGGCCGATATACCAAGATAGTTCGTCTCCCTTCAATCTCCTCATAAATATCTTCATGCGGATCCTTTCGTCTTTTCCTACGGCAACCAATTTGTCACAGTAGGTCCTCAGGTGGACCCTTGGATCACCAGTACCGTCGAACATCTCGAACTTTGGAGGTTTGTACCCCTCGGGCAGTTCGACATTAGGATGTATGCTGAGGTCTTCATAGTTTAGACCTTCGATCCCCTTGACTCCTTCAACACCCTAGACTCGGCTAGTCAGCTTCCTAAGTTCCTCAGCCAGATTCTTGATAATCAGGTCTTTCTCATCGGACTCAGACGTATATGTGACAGGTGGGGTGGAGTGCGTCATAGTCTCCACGTAGATGGGATTGTTGTAGGCAAAAAGATGATCTTTTGTGTGAGTCTGAGGTCCCGGGGGTGGAGGCGGAGTGTTGTGGCAAGATGATCATCCACAAAAGATATCCCAACCATGCGCTTTATCATCACGCCACTCCCCCAAAGAACCAAACTCTCCCATGGTTATTTGGCTGTTTTGGGATATTTTGTGGAGGTGTAGGGGTGACGTCATGGACGTTGAGGGAAAAAGATAGATTGGCCAGATTTTGGACTTGATCAAGCTCTTCTTGAAATTTCAGCAACTTTTGTTCCAATGGTGAAATGTTCTCATGCAAAACCTGAATACCCCGGCCATCAGTGGCCTCTACCCGTTCAACCCTATTTTCCTGTCTGGCGCCGCTGGATTCTTCCATCTTACTTTTGCCTTTATCTTTGCCCCTGGGAGGACTAGGAGGAGGAGTAGGAGGAGGGCCCTTGGATCTTATGTGACAGGCTGATGATGCCAGAATACACGAACTAACCTTTGGGGAGGGGAATAATAAATAAAGGAAAAACAAAAAGGTAACGAAGTCAGTGAGGATTATAAAGAATATTGCGGTAATTTAAACACGTAATGGGAAAATGTAAAACACATCCTAAGTTGGGGAACCTCTTTGTGCCCGAGGTAGGCCTAGAGACAAATTAATTTGGAGAACTTGAAATGCTAAATGCCTCATTTTATTGATGATAAAAATGACTCTAAATATGCAAAAAATAAAGGTCACTAACGGCCAGTGGCCTTATTACATCAAAGGAGACAAAATAAAGGACACCCCTATCTACTTGGTCCCAGAAGGACCTTCCCCAGATTCGGCATTCCTACTCCCTTCGATCAGCTTTCCCAACTTGTGAAGTCCCAGCAGTAAGTAGGTCCTGGCTAGATATCCTCTTTTGGCTCCTTCAGCCTTTTTGCAGTCCTTGATCCTCTTGATGAACTTTTCCTCCAGCTCGACTATACCTCGCTCCAAGTACCCTAGCCTCTTGTTGGAGCTGATATCCTTCCATTCCTCAATCATCTTTCTGCTAGACTCGTGTATCTAGTGATGATTATTCTCACATTCACGGAGCCTCTTGCGTAGATTGTTGAAATTAACTTGCGCTTCGGCCTTCTCATCTATGACCCGGTGACCCTGAGCGAATCCTGGCTCGAATCGACCCTCCATATCTTCTTCTAACCAGCTTAGATAGAAAGGAGTACAACCGGTATGATACCTATCTGGCTCGCCGGTGTCTTTCTCAAGTACAATCTTGCAATGCCACAAATGCTGGGCTTGGCACTTGTGAGGGTTGTCGTCATCCTGGAAGTCAGCTCGAAGATGTCTCATCTTCTCAACCCTAGGTATAACCTGCCTCCTCCCTGCTTGCCTCATAACTTGGAGAGGGACGTAAGGGTACGTTCCCCTCAGACCGATCGATATCATAAATGAAGCGTCTCGTGATCGGATGATAAATTCGTCCGTTGAGAACCATTCAAACATCCACTGAATATGGTCCTCGGTCAAATTCCCCAGTAACTCAACCCATCCCTTGGCATTTTCCGGCTGAGCGAACATGTCTGGAATATAGTTCATTCGCTTTGGGTGGTGGAAAGCGATATGGTCATCCCAGATTCTTCGATGGATGTCTTGTCGGTAGTCACCCCTTTGCAGATGTTCAGTGAGCCAAAGTTGAAGTAGTAAGTTGCAACCTTCGAAATGCTTTGCTCCCCGTTGACACATTTCTAAGGCTCGGTATATGTCTGCAATGATCATAGGCACAATGCTGAAGTCCTGTCCGTTGATCCCTTCCATTAAAGTCTTAGTGACCATGGCCAATCTAGTGTGGATCCTCTCCTTCTTTGTCGGGAACACCATTAAACCCAGAAAACAGACCATGAAAGCAAACACTCGGCGATAGATGTGCCCTAGAGAAGTGAGGGCGAACTCATCCTGATAGGTGCGGTATGATTTACTATGACCGAACCTTTCGTACAAGTAATCAAAAGGGATGTACGAATCCTTTAAACATACCAAGTCCGGATTTTTCTTCAGACCCAACATTTTGAGAAAACCCCGGCCTGTGCGATTCTCAGGCATCAGCAACCCTGGAGATTCCCAAGCCAAACCGGCCAAACCTCCTATTTCTTCCAGCAGCGGAGTCATTTCATTATTTCCGAAGCGGAATACCGACCGATCGCAATCCTAGAATAGGCTAGCATCCTCTATCATCATTTTGTTAGGCTAAATATCCAAAAGAGAGGGCAGGTTTCCCAAATGTTTCTTGACGAGTGTTTTGTCGCTGGAGTGAAGATCCTCCCACCAGTTTAACAATTTGGGGTGGATATTGGCGACCATGCCGAATCTGGGGGTTTCATGCCTCATTTCTGCAAAACAAAGAGGGTTAGGCCCTTACCCTCACCAGACTCGACTATTTAACATCAATAATTAGCATGAGCATTTAATTGCCCAAATAAATGCACAGAACGTGAAGGCGTCCGTTTGGGTCCCAGAGAAACCCAATGGACTTTGGACAAGGCTATCTTAAAGGCTATTATGCGGATAACACATTATCCTGACTAGCTTTGACCACGATGCATGTAACATTACAATGGAGTAAGGTTTCTATGGGGTTTTAGACCGGTACGCTTGAGCGGACAACTTAAGGGGGAAGGCAAGGAACTGCCGACTGCACCGCTGATCGACTAGTTTTACCGCAAATATGCCTTTTCGAATTTAGGGGGTGGTAATATTGGAATAGCGCAACCACTCATTGTAAGCGTTGCTATAGGATTTTTGTTTGGCATGAGTGGAATATGAATGTGGAGCATGATATGCAATAAATAGCATTTAAACAAGTAGGCATGTATTTTCACGTTGAGGAAAGCGGTCAAGAAAGAAAATACAACAGTTACAATGGAAAGCGGTTACAAAGAAAACATGAAGATATATCAGTTTTGTTTAGGCAAAATAAATACTTTGCGAAATTAAACAGTTAATAGCATACAACGGGGAATGGGAAAAGGTGCAAGCATTTAACAAAATTAAAGGTCCAAATTCACAAAGCAACTTATAATGGTAAAAGCCTAGGGAATATCCCCAGCAAAGTCGCCATGCTGTCGTGCCCTCCCCCCCCCCCCTTTTTCCTCGCACGGGTTAGGTACGCGGAGATCGGGTTTCATGACATTCTGGACAACTCCTTAAAGGAAAAGGTTTAAGGAAGAGTCACCACCTAACGATTTTGCGGTGCGTTAGGGCACCTACAATAATTAACTCATAAATTAATTTGCATTACCAGAGATTGGGTAAGGGCTTGAAATTATCCCAAGGGTAAGGTATTAGGAACCCCTCAAGATCCACATCTGTGGGTCCCAGCCAAGTATTTTGTGAATTTGGACAGTAAACAAATGACAAGCAAGGCTCACGTAAGAGGGGATTTCAAGTAAATACTGAAATTATTAAAAGAAATTTAAAGAATAGCAAAGCAAAATCATTTGAATGAAAATGTCCTAGGTTTTAAAGTAATATGGATCACATCAATGCAATACCCGATATGTCACGCCTCGAAGAGGGGATACACGTGGTATTAGCGCACCGGTCATCATATCCATATTCTACCCTTCCCCACCCCGCTAAGGTATTTAAAACGCGTGTGTTGGTCACGAAGCTTATTGCGTGCTATTACCCGTCCTGTTCTATAAGTCCCGGAGGGTGTTTAGGACTACTAATCCTATAAGGGGAGTACTAGGCTGAACCCCTAGGTTTAAAGGATAAACTCTAAGCGGCATACAAAATATTTAGGACTGCAGATATAGGGAAGCACACAAAGGCGGATAAGAGGCTCACAGATCCCTCCACAAGTAAACACATAAATAGCACGTCTCGAACACAAGTTTCAGCAGTTTTGGCAGACGACTGATTCTTTGAAAAATAAGTAATTAAGGCAGGGAATTCAATTAAAACAGAGTAGTCTTAAGAAGAGAATGATTGATTTTAAAATTCCAGTAATTTAAAGACAGGAGCAGGATTTGAAAAGTGCATAGCAGTTTAATGAAGTTTCTAGTAAAAGTAAATGGGAAGTTTTAGAAAAAATCAGTAAAGCATGATTTTAAAATAACAGAGTGATCCAAAAGGAGAAGTGACTTTAAAAGATTCAGCAGTTCAAATCAGAGTAGAAGTCAGTAGTTTAAGAAAACTTTAATAAAAGGAGAATGAGTAAACTATTTCAAAAACCAGTAAATTTAAAATAGAGCAAGGATTCAAACAGAATGATTTTGTAGAAGGGATAATTGTTTGGAAAATCCATCGGTTGTTAGGAAAAGCAGGAGTGAAAACAATGACAAACAATGAAGTTCTAAGGATTTCAGAAGAGACTGAGTAGTTCTACAGATCGCTTTTAATACAAGCAAGACATAAACGATTGATTTTCATGTCATTGGGCCTAAGGTTTGCCTAGGCGTTTGTGATACTGATTATCTGTCTTATGAGAGCCAAAACTAGTGAAATGCAAGTCCTTGACCCTGATATTAAAGACATGGAATACATTGAAGATAATGTCGAATTTGCAGAAACGTTTTTTAGCCATTTTTGCACAGTTTCAACGAGGTTACCAGATCTAATACATACTGACTAGGTGTTTACATAATAACAAACATGCTGAAGGCAAAATCCTATAGAACATGGTATCTAATGCACACATGAATACCTAAAACATAATTTCTAAATGCGGTACTTATGAAAATGCAGTAGCAGTAACGTCATAGCAGTTTATTACTTTGTTAAAGTTGTTAACTATGAACAGGGCTTATAAAATGACATGAATATAATAAATATGCTGAAATAAAGAACCTAAACATGATTTCTAATGCATGGTATGCATGTCCTAAGCATGACATCTATTGCGCACACAGGTAAGTAAAATCCTATAGTCATGGTCTCTACCCGCACTATACTAAACATGCATAGTCCCCTCCCACATTCACTATCCAGCCCCAATTATTCATTTACATGTTATTACAGACCATTGTTGCATAAATTACACAAAGTAATAAGAAAATTAAGAAGTTACACTATAGAGAGCCTAACGGTAGGTCCAAGTACCAGATCCAACATAACATATGCCAAGAACTCTTGCAACCCATGTGTGTCAGAGTTCCTAAGGATCTCAGGGGATCCCAGGCAGTGCTCACACCCAAGCTCCCTAGCTAGGAATGAGTAAGTACAGTGTGGAATGCCAGCCTTGTGTGTCAGAGTTTAATGGGTACTCAGGGGTCCCCAAGGCAGTGCTCACACGAAGGGGGCTGAACCTCAAGTCTAAGAGTAGTGAGATGTGTTTGTAGTTTAAAAGAGTTGAGTTTGAAAGTAGTTTGAAGTAACAGTTTTGAAATATAACTTTAGAGGACAATGTAAGAGTTTTATATAAAAACAGTTTACAAAAGAAGCCAAGCAAACACAATTCTACAACTAAAAAGTTCAAGGAACAACAAACACAGCCAAGGATAGGGAATTTGGGACAATTAAGCCAGCAGTAAAAAAGAGTTACAGGTTCAAATAATTATCATATAGTTGTCACAAAGCATTACATATTAGCAAAGTTACATATTAGGTATGGAGTCAGAATTATACTGTATTTAGGTATCAAGTGGAGGGACACAGGTTGGTGACATGAGAAGCTAAGTAAAGGATGAGAACAGACAAGGAATAGTAACCATGCTGTGACAAGAAAAGATAATCACATAGATAAACAGACATGCTGACTCCATAGGAGTCAAACAAGGTTATGGTAGAGCATGCAAGGTAAAGTAAGAGACATATTACACTAAAAGGGAGGGGAAATCATAGAAGCATGCTAATTACATGGTAGGCAGTAGAACCACAAGATAAAGCACAAAAGGAACAATAAGTAGACTAACATGAACTGACACATATTGTGTGGAGACACTGTAAAATTAAATTAGAAACATACCAGTCGAGGGAATATAATAGCAAAGTTCAAAGAGAATAGAGCAGCAAACAGTAGATGCAGAAGCAAGAGGGAACAACAAGGATTACTCAGTCTTGGCTTTAGGCCGACTGAGTAGTCAATAACTGATGTGAAGAGCAAGAGAAGATATGTCTGAAAGCAAAGAAGACTCAGAACAATGTTAATATTTTGAGTTTCGAGTATGCAGTGTACTATTGTGTTTGTGTGAGATATCAGTGTTCTCAATATGTCAGTCCCTTATGCAAAGAGAGAAGACATAGTATATATAGTGTTGAAAACGAGTGAGGAAAATAAAGCAAGAGTGCATAATTATGGAAATAGTAACCAATTAGTATCAATTAAAACATTAGACTCCTTTAATTAGGGAGTCAAGTTCAAACGGTGCGATCATGGTTAAATAAGGAAAAGGAATCAATTATAAGACTGATTTTAGTAAATTAGGGGCAATGAAATCATATAACATATAATAAAATCCAAATACATAGTACATAATTAAGGAAAGTTGAACTAATAGTATATTCATAAAGCAAAGTACGGTGTTAATTTTGAAAATCAGTCGAGAAAATCTCGAATGGAATAAAAATTACAGGGAACCCAATATAATCAAGGAAAGTATCACATAAGTAAGGGAACATTTTGAAAATCAGTAAAGGACATATAAAGTCACAGGTTCGAGGAAAATATCATAGCTAAGCAAAGAGATACACATAGTCAATAGTGATTATCGGGCAAACAGTTATCAACCAGTATCAATTTGACAATTAATAGCACAAAAATAGGGAACTCTAAGCAGGGAATCACAGAACAATAAGACTAAATCCCTAGTGACAAGAATCAGAGAGTACATGAATGGCTTCACAGGGAAACAAGCACACATAATCGAACGGGCTAAAATAAATAGGGCGTTTAGCATAATAGCTCGGAGAGCAATAAAACATAAAAGAATCATTCCACGTACAGTATAAGTCACTAAAATCAGGAGTAGAACCATTTTTGAAAGGGGTTAAGAAACCCTAATTTTGAAATAGTAAGAATCGTTATACCGTAGATCTAGAGTAGATCTTAAAATAAGTTGAAGAACCATAGTATTAGGGTTTCGTGGAACCCGTAGAAAAGAAAAACCTCAGAGGTGGCACCGGCTTAAGCCGGAGTAGGTCATAGGTCGTTACTCAGACGGCCAGGGAGGCCGGAAAGGTGGCATGGGACCATGGGAGATGAGTTGGACCGCTCCAAGTTCGCCTGAGAGCCCTAGAGTATTACTTGACCGGTGCAAAGTGGGTAGGTAGCCAAGAGGTGATGAAGGACCATAGTTTCCGATGAGAAAACCAGCCAGAGAAGGTGAACAGAGCCCATCGGAAGAGAGAAGTCAAGGAAACTTCTCGAAGGAGCCAGAGAGTCACAGAGACATAGAGAGAGATAGAGAGATAGAGAGAGAGTGAGTCGTGAAGAATGAGGGGTCGGTTGGGGTAGTATCAGGAGTTAATTATGGTATTGAATCATCTGGGCCGTTTATTCAAATTGATCAACGGCTCAGATCAATCACAGGGTTGGGTTGGGTATAAATTAGGATTTGGGCTGAGTAGAAGTTAGGAATTTGGGTTGGGGTTTAATTAAAGATTGGGTTGGGGTTCAATTTAGGCTAGATTTTAAAATAAAAGTGGCTAGATATTAAATACCACAAAAATAGATAAATTATTGAATAAAAAGCCAATAATTGTACGGAAAATGAAATTGAGTTTAAATAGATGAAATTAAGGTGATTAAATAATATTAAATACAAAAAATGAATAATTTTCGAATTAAAGTAGCACAAAGTATACAATTGGGCTATAATTGCAAAATTACTGTAATTGAAATCAAATAATGCCCAATTGGCTAATTTATGAAATAATTGAATCCTAATGGACAGAAAATGATTAAAAATGATATACCGAGTTGTGACACATTTGAAATTATTTATAACATAATTTATGAATTATTTAAATATGAAATATTGAATAAACATGAGAATAATTTAATAAAATAGGGAAAATAGGGGAAAATACTCATCATTTTAAATAGTGATTTTGAAAGCTAATATGCAAGTTAAAAGAAATAATTTGGAAAAAATTGGGTATCAACAAATATCACAACTCCTTAATCTACAATAAGAGAAACGACATTATCGTTATAGTTTAAGCGTCATAACTATTATGTATCGACCACAACCTATTTTATGATGAAACGGACAGAACCTTCCCTATATACATATGACTTCACACAAGTCAAAACAATCACCAAACAGCCCAAACAACATCAATAATAATATATTGAGACTCCCATAACAGTCAACACACAACCTAATCACTTCATACATAAGACGACCACCGTAGTCGTGTCAAACGACCCGGAATTGTTACAACGAACGACCAACCCAAAACTCTACATCTATATGGTGTTTCTACACACCCTTCCTCCTCCAAAACTCCACAAAATAGTAGTAAATACGCAACCCAACAACAACACAAAACAATCCACAAAACAGTCCGCTACAAGTCAAATAACTCGAACTCACGGCTTCCGATCACTGTCCCGTGAGTTCTAACGATTAGGAAACACATTTATCAAGCTTTCTTGATATTTAAACACTTAAATACAGATATTAGATGTTTCTTAAATATGAAGTACCTTCCAAAACTCTAACTACAAAGAAAAAGGAGAGGCGGTATAATGACACTTACGTCGTAGGGATCGTATTGATGTTATCACTTCTCGATTTCATGCCCGGGAGTATAATCTTCTTTGAAACCCTTGAAGATATCTTGAGGTTATGTTTATGGGTGTTCTATGGTCGAGTTATGCTGAAAAATGAAGAGAAATCTGACCTAAGACTTATATATCAACTTTGGAAAAGTCAAAGAGGTGCTAGCTTGGCACCCTAGGATTGGTCCATCTTCCGACGCTTATATCTTTTTATCCCGATGTCGTATGAACAAACGGTTAAGAGCGTTGGAAACTGAATTCCAAGACCTTCAATTTGGTATATAATATGTCCCAATAATATCTCATATAACACATGAAATGTATTTTTCAAAAAGCTCTAGTGATCCACCTACTTGTCACTTATGATGTCTGCGCAGCCTCGCGAAACTGCAAATATCTCTCTACTCCTATGTCGTATCGATGAACGGTTTAATGCGTTGGAAACTAGACTCATAGACATTCAATTTGGTTGGAAGATCATCCAACAATTCCAAGCATATTGGGAGAAAATCTAAGTTACATTTGACCTAGTATTTAGCACATTATGAATGTAATTTGTGAAGACCTTTGCCAACTTTTGCTCCACAACTTGCTTAAATTCAAAACGTAGCACACGACTATCATACGACAAACATAAATCATATCATAACCTCCTTATCACTTAATGAACCATTGTCTCACCCTAAAGTACATGTTATAACATACCAAACTTGTCTACTTTCAACGAAACTTATTTTCTTCAATTGGTTTAGCTTCTAAGCTTCCCAACCCTCTTGGTACTCATTATTAATGATCTTAAATATTTGTAACCTCCAAGGTAACATTATTAACTTACTTTATGTACTTTCAAAGATGATTTCATTTCATATCTTACATCAATTGACTTACGACGTACTCTCACATACGAGACTATGGGGTGTAACATCATTCCTCCCTTTGGAACATTCGTCCTCGAATGTTTACTGATGCGCTTATTAGTTTCATAACCTATAGGTCTTATGAATAATTTAGTATTGTCCTTGACATCTAGGCAACTATTATGTGAATAAATCCGAAGGCTAAGGCATCCCCCTCTTTAGGCCTCTTTCTCACTCCACGACTTGTGGTCGAAATTCTTCCAATCTCGTCACTGTTTCTACCTTCTTTCATGCAGCCTCTACAATTCTAACCTTGAATGTGCGCCAATGCGACTCCTATCTCTCTTTTTTTTGTTAGCTTTTAACCCATCTTTAGGATTCACTTTGTGAACATATATAGTACTATGACAAGTTGTCCCTTTAGGCATCTATAAGTGTACTAAAGTTATTTGATTGGTACTTTGTTGAACTTACAACTATTGTTATATCTTGTTTCATGACCTCATTTATCTATGCTTATGGTTTTACCACAACTAGTTAGGTCATATTGTACTATAACTCTTACTTCAGTTTATTATTATCGAGGTCTGCTACCCAACTCCAGGTTACTCTCTTACTGCTTTCCTATATATATAAATCTTAGCCATTTAATGCTTCCTTGTTACTGTTCATCTTAATAATGACATCCTAATCTCATCTCATATTTGTAACGTTCATCCATCTATTGTTGATTCACCTTAATGTTGATCTATAATCTACCATTGATAACCTGAAACCTCTTATGTAATATATCGTCACTAGGGCTCACGTCTCATTGGGGAACATCTAAAGTGATTTTACTGCTCCACTTAAGGATGATACTATAATCCAATAACTGTATATCATAGCATCCCAATGTGATTCATCCTATGGGGGTATTCTAATCCCGTGCAGTTCATGAAATCCCTTTTCTTTGAATCATTACCCAATAAAATGACTAAACGTCATCCTCTTATCTATCACAATTACACCCTTATTCTACCACTGGGGAAGCATTCCATCTCTTCTAAATTCTCCTAGTCTTAAACTCCCCTGAATTCACTCATGCTATACTGAGCTTTTTAAAACTTTATGGAAACCATCAGCTCTCTTGTTGTGATGGGTGTAATCCCGAGGACTTACCTATTCTTGTCACCTTCTCACCCACCTTTTCTTATCCTTACTCCTGTCTAGGTAAAACCTTGTCGCTACACAATACTTTAGCTTGCAACCTACATATATCTATTTATACTACTCGTGCCTTTCTTTTTAACATACTAGCACCATAGATTTCCTTTCATGCCTTCATAGTTGTCTATAAATGTAAGCAATTACTTTTCCTGGTCGTTCTGTCACTTGCTGCATGGATACTTGGCTTATCTTAGTGCCCACGAATAAGGGAGTTTCCTATAACTCATATGATCTCAATTATCAACTTTTGATTTTTTTTCTTCCCGTTCATTAGCCACGATATGTGCCACTTTCTTATGGAGTGCATACAACATTATAGTGAGACTGTTGTTATAAGACCATTTATTCTTTAGGTCACTATGCTTATGTTGAAGCCTGCTTCCTTATTTCCTCAACTAGTCTTTCGTTGCAGTGCTTAGGGAAGAACTTCTGACTCTTATAAAGTTGCGACCTTATTACATTGTATACCCCACAGTATTCCTGATGTTCTTACTCGTCTATCATTATCCGTAGTTACTTACCTTTGTGCCCTTGTGCTCGTAGGGTTGCTTCTGAATTGAAATTTCAGTTGTCTCCCTTGTGGCACTCTCTTTTATTTCCATAATCTTACATTGTACATTTTACTACCCCAACTCCTGTCTGAATATTTCTCGAGGATTACGATATCGTATCTGAGAGACTGGATTTCCTATGCTGGGTTTCACTATGTTTATCTTGCATGATCTACTAATTTTTCTGTATCCTCCTATCTAGCCATAGCTAGGCTCTTCCTGAATCAACACAGACTACCCGTTGGTCCACTCTCATATCTGTATTTTATGTAACGCCTATTGGGTTATGTCCTTTGTCTTAACTTACCTCTCGTACGGGTCCTTATGTATCAAGTGTTCATTCACACTTATTTATCAATATCATCGAGTGCGAAACCCTTATTGATTCTCCCCGGCGTCATGCTTGCATAATGTTCTGGAATCGTAACATATATGTAGGATATGAATAAATTCAATCTCATTCCTTTCGCATTTTTACCACATTCTTCCTTTACCATTCGATATGTACCTCTTCATCTTTGGCATTTTGTTTTCCACATCTTCATAGACATATTACTCGCCTTGCGGTAACCCTTCTACACCAGGTATAATTGAATATCTTACGCATAAGGTGACACATGGTGTAGCTGGCACATCTAGTCCCTTAAGCTTAACTCTGCTCATAGTGCTTGTTTTAGGGAAGCGTCTTCGTGAATGACCTTTAAAGGTTATTCTTCTATTGATCATTCTATTATTTTTGAAACACTATCTTTGAAACGATGCCGACTATTACCAATTCCTTCGATCCTTAATTCATGTTTGATTTTTTTTGTTTACTATCCCATGCTAATTTCTATTACTCGGGGGTCTAACTTTTCCTTCTAGTAATCACGTTGGACTCAACAACTGATTTCTCGAAATGAGGATATGACTTTACGGCTTATACTTTTATTGTCTCAAGGCATGCCTCCTCTTGTCTTTTCCTTCACTTGACTATAGACTCTGTCATCCTGTCATATTTTTATTTACCGTTAACACTCATTTATCACATCTTACTCATAATGTTTCATTTACTCTCTTCTTATTCTCCTGCTAATATTTCTTTCTATTACCTTATTATGAAGACTTCAACAAAGCGTTCTTTCACTTTTAGCTCCCCCTGCTTCATCTCACTGGCTCTTCGGGATGCCTAACATTCTTTTTTTTTTACTAGGGGATGGATTCATACTAAGGCAAATATTTATCCCTTCTAAGATCCTAGTGCCTATCTTCTGAAATTTCTGAATATTCTAGTATTCATATCTGACTGTTCTATTATTGAGTGCACCATCTGGATGTATCGCAAGGAGATCTATTACCACGATTGCACTATGCTTCAAAAATGTTGACTAACGCAAACAATCCATACACAATTATGGGTCACTCTAACCCCAGATGGATCCTGATATCCGTCCTTCTATTACACTACTTCTATTAGCTTCCATAGGGCATAAATGAGATGGGTGTGGCCAACTGTTCATACCTCTGTTACAGTTGATGGTAACTCAAAATGCTTATATTTCTCTCTCTGAATCATAAATATTGATAATCTTTATTAACTAGGTACCTCGTACCATTCTTCATCTTGCTTCTTTTACTTGCTGAAACTTGTATCTACCTTTCGATTCTCTTATTTCTTTTTACCATATGGGTGGATAGATATTCTTGCCTTAGATCTCCTTTCAAGAAACTTACCCGTCTTAGTACACACATAATTTGCTGAAAACCTTACATTTACTCATCATAGGCATGATGCAAAATCGAGTTCCTCTGACTCAACACTTTCACAGCCATATGCAATCCCTTACCAACCGTCATTCTAGATGTATGCATCATCGTATTATAAATAAGATAGAATTGAGGAAATTGAGTTCTTACGACTGAGCTCTACCACACGATCTAGAGTAAGAAGAAAGAGTAACAGTCTTAAATGCCATGTAGCCTCTTGCTTATAAGTGTGGTGCACAACACACCCATAAACAAGACTCTACTAGACACGGCTCATAGACAACCCCTAGGACAGACCTGCTCTGATACCAAGTTTGTCACGACCCAAACTGGAGGATCATGACTAGCACCAGGGCCATACTTGCCGAGCACCAACGTACATTTTATCTAACCTTCTTATTATCTTTAAGGGCTGACGAGATCAATATAAGTGATAGATATGGATTACGAACACCAAATAATGAAAGATAATGGAATTAACATGCATAACATGGGATAACAAGACTGCCAAGAAACTACATGTAAGTTAGGAGCTACCACGTTTCGATGAAAGACTATACAACAAAAATTATCCAATAAGGCATACCAAACTATACATAAGTCGACACATGTCTATGAGCCTCTAAACGAGAATAAGTAATGCAATATAGCCGGAACAAGCCCGGACATACCTATAATATCTATAACAAAAATTCATACCAAGACCACAGCAAGTCCGGAGAAGGGATCTCGCCTATAACCGCTGAACTGGAAAGCCTATTGTGGTGGGGGACCTACGTCTACCTGTCTATCAGGACCTGCAGCTCGACATGCAGCGTCCACAAATAAAAAGGACGTCAGTACGAATAAAGTACTGAGTATGTAAGGCAGGAAAGCATAAGTAAGAATAGTAATGTAAACGGGGATAAAGAATATGCAATATGTAATATCTGAGTACCTCTGAGGGATACTGGCATGAAATGTGTGATACATACATATATATACATAAACCTTTAAAACATCCGCCTCTGTGGGCATTATCATCATCATATCGTACCCGGCCACGTGGATCTCGGTAAACCCAACTGATCAATGGTTGCACAATAGGAGCCATACCCGGCCGACTATAGCGCGGCTCGGTAGAGTAAAATAGCTACATGTATATATAATGCATGTAGGACTCATTGGAATCATATTCTGAACCTTTCGGAGTGACGTAAGGTCGATATTCTCCGTATACGTTATTAGGATTAACTCTTCATCTAGAATCTTATAAGAATCAGGAAGTACCAAAAACATTGATAACATAAGAATAAGAGAAGCAACC
>ML242393.1:1711-45826 GCA_005239495.1 Nicotiana undulata | reverse complement strand
TGCAAACATTTAACATACATGTTTCCCCAGTTTACTAATACCCCCACTTGTTTATTGTCGGCCCAAAAGTTGAATGGTTTTGAAGATTGTAAAAGGAACTCAAAGTTGAACCAGGTCCATCATTGGAGACTTAGACACATGCAAAGTTAAAGGCACGTGAGGTGCACAAACAAGAGATAAACAAAATCTGTGATTTAAAGAGATATCTCTTGATCGAAAAGATTGAAAAATGATAAGGAGAAGGACTCCTTATTCAGTAAGAACAGAATCAAGATAAAGAAGGATTTAGGGAGTTGAGATTAACTAGAACTCTTCCACCAAGGAAGAGTAGCATCAGAATTCTGGTAAATCTCTTGTTTACTAATCCTATAGCACTTAGTGTTTTTATTTTACAGGCACACACAAAAGAAGAAGCTAAGAAAGAATTGAGAGAAAAATTAGCAAGGCAATTTTGCAAGCAGTTCGTGTGAGAATTAAGTGTGCGACCTTGAAGCTACTTGAACCAGCTAGAAGAACCAGTTCCAACTGTTGTCTTTTAGTCTAGTTTGTTTGTAGTAGACGATTTCAACTTGTACCTTTTCAGATTTACCTAGAAGCATTTGTAATAGGTACTGTGTGTTCAAGTTATAGCTGACTTGGAGTTTGTCGCAAATAGCTAGAGGCTAGTTTGTCACAAAGGGATTAGAGCATTTGTGATGAAACCTACTGTGTTCTTAATATTCTCCGCTCTATGAGTAATTGATGAATTAAAAGTGATACCTTGAGGTTGTTTCATGACGTGGAGAGTCATTGAGTTATTTGTTTCAGTTGCGGCTTACACTGTTGAAATTGTATTTCTGATGCGAGGTTGGTTATAGCTGAGACCCTTGTCAAGCATTTTGTTGAGTTTGTAATTGATGATTTCCCCTTGCCGGGGCAATAGAATTGTATTGAGTATTTCCATGCACTTGAGACTGCTTAGTGTTGACTTTTACATTATATCGTTGCTTTGTTTATTATTTGTCGCACGAGGGGACGTGCCGTGTTGATCATTGATTATTTACACGCACGAGGGGACATTCCGTGCCGAGTGTTATTATATATGCACGAGGGGACATTCCGTGCCGAGTGATTGTGAGGTTATACACGAGGGGACATTCCGTGTCGAGTGATTGTGAGGTTATGCACGAGGGGGCATGCCGTGCCTTTTGTTGTTCATTATCTGTTTGAGAAGTTAAATTCCTGCCTTTATCTTTACGTTTCAGTTATTACCCAGTTCTGCCGTACTAGCATTTTGTTGCCCCTTTTACCCCCATCATGTTCTCCCCGTATCTGTCTTACTCGCTTATTTCCGTCGATATTCTCCTGTTATTATATAGAATTGCACAGGTACATATAGTGTTGTCGGTCCTAGGCTCGTCACTACTTCGCCGAGGTTAGGCTCGGCACTTGCTCAGTACATAGGGTCGGTTGTACTGATGCTACACCTGCACTTCTTTATGTTGTGTAGACTACGCAGCCGGACCCGGTGATCACTGACGGTCGGAGCATCTCATCAGTTCATACAGGAGACATCGAGGTAGATCCGCAGACGTTCGTGGGCCTTGGCGTCACCTTCTACTCTTCACTTTTAGCTCTGTCTTAATTTATACTTCAAAGACAGTCCTATGTACTTATTTTCAGACCTTTGTTTTTAGTAATCTCTTAGACAGTTCGTGAGTATGTGACACCAGTTCTGGGATTTGTATATGGGTTTTACTTCGAAATTGCTATGTTATTTTTGGCTATTTGTTAACCTTCATATTGTTGACCATCGATGCTTTAGTTATCTTATCTATGTTAGTTGTTAATGAATTTTATCTAGTTCAAACGTTGGCCTGTCTAGCGGGTTCAATGTTAGACGCAGTCATGGTCCGAAGGTGAGATTTTAGGTCGTGACATGATATTCCTACCGTTGAGTCAGTTCTGGTAGTGATATATTTCTCAGATATGTTTCCTGTAGACCTATTGGCATGCCATCCAATAGGGATATCTATTTTGGTATTGGATATTCTACTTTGTTCAGTTACATTAGGTCTTTATACAACTCTACCTTGGTGTAACGACCCGATCGGTCGTTTTGAACATTTCCATCATGTTCAGCTATTTGAAGTCTTGAGTAGCATCGTTCTATGTATTATGACTTACATGAATCGTCGGTTCTGGTTTCAGGTTATTCGAAATTGATTTGGAAGAATGAATTTCATGGTAACATCTTTAAGTTGGAAGAGTTGACCAAGTTTGACTTTTTTGTATTTGACCTCACATTGGAGTTTTGATGGTTCCGTTAGGTCTGTTGGGTGATTCTAGACTTAGGAGCGCGTCCGAATCGTGATTTGGAGGTCTGTAATTGAATTAGGCTTGAAATGGAAAAAGTTGGAATTTTGGAAAGTTTGACCGGGAGTGGATTCTCTGACATCAGGATCAGATTCCAATTTCAGAAGTTGGAGCAAGTCCGTAATGTCAAATGTGACTTGTGTGTAAAATTTGGGTCCACTCCCGGTTGATTTGCTATGTTTTGGCACGAGTTATGGATGTTGAAACTTGAAAGTTCATTTAAGATTGATTTGAGGTGTGATGCGTTGTTTCGATTTTGTTATGTATGTTCTGAGGCCTCGAGTAGGTTCGTGTTATGTTGTGGGAGTTGTTGGTACGTTTGGACGGGGTCCCGAGAGACTCGGGCGTGTTTCAGATTGATGTCGGGTTATTTTTCTTCATGTTTTAAATGCTGGTGTGTTCTGGTGTCAAGTGTCATATGTCTTCATCGCTGCAGAATGAGGAATGCGATCGCGTAAGGGAAAAATTTGAGTCTGAGTGTTTCTTCTTCACGTTCGCGAATATTGGTTGCGTTCGCATATGTTGTGGCAGATTGAGCATCACATCCGCGTTGGTGAGCACACGTTTGCGTAGTGGTTTGGACGGAACTGGGGCTAGAATTTATTTTTAGCACATTTACATAAGGTGAGACGCGTTCGCGAAGGCATGAGGTAGTGTTGTTCACATTCACGTGGTCTGTTTCACGATCACATAGCGTATTTAGGGAGGCAGCCGTGTTTGTTTTTTGCGTTAGCGGTTCCTTGTCCGCGTTCGCATAGGGTATTTTGGGTGGCAGTGCATTTTGTTCATCGCGAACACAATGGTTTTCCCGCGTTCGCGTAAGAGGACGTCTAGACAGATTATAAAGTACTCTATTTCGAGGGTTTCAACCATTTTTACATTTTTGGAGCTATGGAGCTCGGATTGAGGCGATTCTTGAAGCAATTTCACTATGTGAATTGGGTTAAGTGTTCTCTACTCGGTTTTGGTTATATTTCATGAATTTATCTTCGATTCTAGCTTTTGGTTGATGAATTTCAAAGTGGAATTTGGGTGTTTTGGCCTAAAGTTTCATAATGTGAATTTTTGAGTTGTGAACATCGATTCAGAGCCATATTTGAGTAAAACTAGTATGGTTGGATTCGTAATCGAATGGGTTATCGGATTTTATAAGTTTTTTGGGTTCCAAGGCGAGGCTCAGGTGTGACTTTTGGCCGTTTTTGGGTTTTGATTTCGATCATTATCATTTAGAATTGTTTCCTTGGGCTTTATTTGATGTATTTGAGTTGATTTTGGCTTGTTTTGAGTCGTTCAGAGGTTGTTACGCGCGAGATGGTATTCTTGGAGCATCATTTGGCTTGCTCGATATTGGAATTGGCTTTTCCGAGGTAAGTAACACTTCTAAACTTAGTGTTGAGGGTATGAAACCCCAAATTACGTGTAATGTGATTGGTGTTGAGGTGACACAAACACTAGGTGACAGGCATGTGGGCGTACACCGTGTAAATTGTAACTTCATTATTTATGTGGTACTGTGTATGTCACCATTATTTCAGGAAAGCCAACATAAAAACAACATTTTATCCTCATGTTAACATTTCAGAAATTTCACTCTCCTTTAATTAAACAGTAAACGATGGGATTTACAAAGTAAATAATAATATTTTTCAACAGATTCAAGACAGTGCAACCCTTAATTGACCCAAAATACGGTGTCACAAGTGCATGCGCATCAACTAGGAAATAAAATAAAGTACAATATATGTTCGAAATAGAAATTTGGACAGGAAAGAAAAATATAAATACTCTGAAGGAGACTCTGCTGGCTGCGTGTTGTGATAAGAAGTGCAGCTCACCTAAGTCTCCGCGTGCATACATGCCTCTGCTCTCACAAGGATGCTAAGCATAATTTCACCTGCACAAAAATGTGCAGGAAGTGTAGTATGAGTACGTAAATCAACGTGTACCTAGTAAGTATCTCGTCTAACCTTGAAGAAATAGTGACTAGGGGTTGACTCCGACACTTAATATGGAGTATACATAAAATACCAGTGATATATTTAAGCATGGATTATATAGGGTGGATTTAAGCTCAATATCATGAAATAAGTAACGGTTCCTTTATAAATGAGGAATTTACATATATATCTTACATCATTTAACAATTTATCACTCAAGGCAATATCAATTATTATAAATTTCAAAGCAACCATTTCAATCATGCGCAAGTCATGCCGAAGTCGTACGGCCCATTCCAACATATAAATATAAATTATGCACAGTCGAGGGTTGAACGACGCAAATCATAGATGCATCTATTTAATATGCTGAGGCGTTCGGCCCGCTTCATCAAAGAAAAACACATTCAACAGTCAATCAATAATTCATTAAGGAGCGATTATCCAAGGAAATGCTAATATTTCATGTAACGGTCAAGAAAACGAAGTCTAACCTTTTAAAGATTCCTTTACCAAGTTTAATATGATTTAAGCAATTTAAATTAGCAATAAGGTTGCAAATATCGCAAGTATATCATGATTTGGGTCCTAGACTACCCGAGCATAATCATAATAGTAGCTACGCCCGGACTCTCGTCAGCTCGTGCGTACGTAGCCCCCAACAAGTAGAAGCACATATTGAATTATTTCACCTATAGGGTTAATTCCCTCTTACAAGGTTAAAAAGGAGGCTTACCTCGCTCCGAAGTTCCATCAGCAGCTCCCATGCTGTTACGCCCCGCAATATTACGCCGATGTTATGCTCTGCTGTATTATATTACGATTATGTTACGATCCACAGTATTTTATTACGACGATGTACCCTGTAGTATTGTACGTTGAATTTGTCGTAAGATAATTGATATCAGTTCAAGGAAAAGATTATTTGGATATTATAAGTATTATACTATTTCAAACAAGTGACACGTAAATTCGTGAAGGTGAGAGGGTAAGCAAATCGAAGAAAATGAATTTCGTCGAAGTTTGACATTTTGAGATAAAATACGGTCCAAGCTATAATACCCTGTATTTATGGACTAGTGCCATAAAAGGTACCATATGACCATGATTATAAAGTGTGTTAAAAGTGAGTAGTACTTTAAGTAATTTAAAATAATTCTTAATTATGTAGATAATTGGGTTACTTAATGATTTTGGTGGTAAGATTAACTAGGAAATTAAAGTCCTTGGATAACGATTAAGGCATGTCTTACCTTATGGGAATGGTGACTCTTAAAGTTCATAAATAGGTGACAAAGTTAGATAAATATAGTTGGCTAAGTCATCCCAATAGAGAGAGCCCACAAATATATAAAAAAAGAGATTGTTACATATCTTTTAAGAGGAAAATCATGGGTTGCAACTAACGCACATCATTATCAAAGAATTCTTATGAACTCTTTAAGAGAGCTAGGCTTGCTAACGGCTGGCTTGATACAGAAGCGTAAAATGCGATTCTAAGAGAGTACGATGCACTCTTACTCAAGAATATCATATGGTTTTCCCCTACTTCGATCCATCGTTACATGTTTTGTCACAATTAATGTGTGTTAGAGGATTGTCAAGAGTATCATTTTATGTATGTTAAGGCTAAGCCCTTCTTTCATTTTGGCATGACCACGCAACCACATGAGTTTAATAACGAGGCATAAAGAGGAGTTCGTATTCCTGAACTTATGTACATTATCCTATTAAATTACAGTATTTTCCCTTATCAGGACTTTATATTTAGTTAAATATTGTCTTCTTCCAGTAAAGAGAGAAGAGGGTCTATATATAAAGTATTACAATATTTTCACCACCATAGAGTTATAATCGATTGCCAAGCCCCTATTGGGCAACCTCAAATCATATGTTAAGTTATATACCAAGCCCACTGTGGACGAGCATCTATGTACGAGCCCAGAATGGCCGAGATACAAATCCTAGTATGGCCGAGCGCCTATGAGCGAGCCTACTATGGCAAAGCAGTTATATAGACCGAGACCTATAAGGTCGGACATCTATTTTACTTACTATATTGAGAGAGGTGAATCAATATCATCAGGTAACAATATCTCAGATTATCTTTGACTCCCAGTTACTTTAAGTTATTATATTATCAGTTCAGTTTCAGCGTTCTGTTATTCTATTGCCTTACATACTCGGTACATTATTTCATATTGATGTCCCTATTGCCGGGGACACTGCATTTCATGCCTGCAGGTCCTAATAGATAGTTGGACAACCCTCATAGCCGAGAGAGTCAAACACCAGCCTTGTTGGTAAGCTCCACTTTCTCGGAGTTACCATGTCTAGACCTTGGAGTCCATTTTAGATATACAAGTCTGATGGGTAGGTCCAGGCCCTGTCTTGACCATGATACGGTTCAATTATCTCTGGAGGCTTGTAGACGAGTCCTGTATATTTTGTATATCAATAGATTCCCACAGCGGCTTCGTCAACCTGCACATTTACATATATATCAGCTTTTGGGTATGTTTATGTCACGCCCCAAAACCGAGGGACACAACCAGCGCTTGACCGGGTAACCCCAGTCAAGCGGACCTGGATTCCCTTTTCCATCCCACGTATTACCCCGTTATTTCAATGTACATTATTCAATTATAATTCTTACAACCTGGAATTAAATTCTAGATTTCTGTCATTACCCACATGTGGTACAATACTTACAAAATATACATAACATCAGGTTCACTTTACGTGGTCTACAAGTTTTACTGCCCAAAATACATATGTACATAACCCACATTTCCTGTCTACGGAGCCTCTAAGAGTACACATGAGTTATATAATACTTGCCGGTAACAAGGCTCCGCTATACCCTACACAAATACCAAAATAAAAATCTGGAAGAAGAGGTGGCATGAACCACACAGGGTCCCGAGAGGAAAGGGGCTCACCAAAACAGCTGATGGGACGCAGAGGAGGCACTACTGTTGGTGGGCTGGAGTACCTGCTATAGAAAAACCTACAATCATCACAAGAATGTAGCGCCCCCGGCAAAATAGACGTCAGTACATTTGAATTGTACTGGTATGTATGAACAAACTTTACTCTAAGTAAACTCAACAATGCACATGCAAGAGACAGACAGAGAGTCACACAATCACTACACAAAGATATAGAAAGAAACACAATGGAAGTTCCACAATTCTCACTTCATCACAATCACAATCACAATAACAATTCCACCCTTATCTCTTCTCAACATTCCACCCTTATTTCTTCTGTTGCGATGCGCAATCCGATCCCACCTGACAATCACAATCATTTCTTATGTTTTTGTTGCGGCGTGCAACCCGATCCCACCGGACAATCACATATCACCCTTATCACTTCTCACATATCACCCTTATCCCTCCTGTTGCGGCGCGCAATCCGATCCTACCAGGAAATCATATCTCATATCAACAATGACAGTTCACAATTCAATCACAAAAAATTTCAGCAATAGGAATATAGCTTCTTTACAACCCACAATACGTATAAAACAAAATCGTGCCACAATAAACCTTACCACACAGTGAATCATATACGATATTTCCACAGCCGTTTAGTTCAATTACATTACACCACAACTGCTTTTCGTTACTTGTTACATAACCTTTAGCATACACATTCATACTCTTGGATTCATTAACCTACTAGCATCATTTCACATAGCATGGTAGTGTGGTGATCAACTAAATACAGACAAGGAATACACTTCACACTTCAACACAATTTGAACAACAATTTGCACATATTCACACCAATACACGTACCGTATGCTCGGACACCACAAAGTGATTTTACAAAGATTAAAGTTAGCCATACATACCTGGAGTCGAGTTTCCCTTTTTAATTTCTATCACAATCCACTTAACCGTCTAGCACTGTCAATCTAGTTCACAATGCGACACATTTACCTTAGAATTAGGAATCTTGAATTCATTTGAGCATTTTATCAAACACCATGTGGTCCCTTAGCTGAACTAAAACCCATTTCAGTGAAAGATTACTCTAACTAGCTTCCTTTTACTAGGTTATGGGGGATTATTCACATGCATGCAAGTCTTATCTTTTAATCTCAAAAACCAACCTATGTGTGCTTCATTCTAACTAAAATCTGAGAATTAAAGGGAAATGGGGTGGGGACTTACCTCTTAGAGTGAAGAAGATGAATATTACTTGATAATTTCCGGGCCTGAGTGATGTTTGAAGAATCAATTTGGGGAAGATGGGGACTTCTCTCTCAAGAACTCTCTTTTTCTTCTCTCTATCTTGTTTAGAATCCAATTAAAATGAAAGGGGGTAGGGGTTAAATGAAGCTGGGTCGGGTATAAAAGTTTGGAAAATTAAAAGCATGTGTCAAATATGCGGTCAGGAATGCGATCGCATTCCTGACATGCGGTCCGCAGAATGGCCCCAGGTGGGCCAAAATTTGGAAAAAATCTGCCCAGGTATGCGACCACTATGCGGTCCGCATACTCGTTATGCGATCGCATACTGCGTCGCATAACACCCATCCCCAAAATCAAAGGCAATAATACGACAACTATGCGGTCCGCAGAACCAAAATGCGGTCGCATATTGGACCGCATAGTTGTCCTTCAGTTGGGCAGTGATCTGCCCGTGTATGCGACCACTATGCGGTCCGCATACACGTTATGCGATCGCATAGTGCGTTGCATAACACCCAATTGCTGGAAAATTTAATTCTTTAACTCCCGTGGTACTTTTTGTTCAAATTAGGTCCGTTTTAGGAATTTCCACAATAAAAACAAATCGGGGACTCGTTCAGGCATTATTTTAAGCAAGAAATTTTACGGGTCTTTACATCCTCCCCCATTAAAATCATTCGTCCTCGAATGAGGATTTGGAAATCAATTAGTTTGGAAGAATGATATGAAATTTCCAGATTTCTTTTACAAACTCCGATTATGTCAAAATAAATTTGCTAGATTTCCTTTGTAATTATTTCTATCTACCTGTCAGAGAGCCCCCGAAACACATTTCCAAGCACTATTACACAATTTTAACCATTCAATAGCTCACACACCAAGTTGTTACCTCAACAATTTACAAGTATTTGGTCACTTTATCAACTACACATAACTCATTCTCCTTACCTCACAATTGCATATGATTCAATCAGGGTGACATATTGCACATAACTTTGGGCCATTTCAGTGCGCCCCATATAGTTCAATCACCTCAATAGATCATAGACAATTCAATTAACCATTACCAATCTACACTACCGTTAATCACTTACTTAGCACATTTGTTTCACAAAACTTTTATTTTCTTTACAGGGGTCACATATTTTTCAAGTAAGGACAACACAAACAATTGTGGTATACATAGAAAAGTTACAACAACAAGGCATTTTAGGGGAAAACAATATAGGGTCCCTTCTTATGCAACATTAACCACAACTTATAATTGCCTAGGAATAAGAACACACACGATTCACTAATCATTCAAACAAGTGGGGGTACTTTTCTTTCATTTCATTCTCCGTTTCCCATGTAGCTTCTTCGACTTGGTGACTTCGCCACAGCACTTTGACTGAAGCAATTTCCTTATTTCTCAATTTACAGACTTTCCTATCAAGAATAGCAACCGGAACCTCTTTATATGATAGCTCTTCATTTACCTCAATGGTTTCGACTGGGACGATGGTGGATGGATCTCCAATTACCTTCTTCAATATGGACACGTGGAACATCGGGTGTACTAATAACAACTCAGGGGGCAATTCCAACCTATAAGCTACTTGCCCTATCCTTTGAGCAATCCGATACGACCCGATGTACCTGGGGCTCAATTTCCCTTTCTTCCCAAACCGCATCACTCCCTTCATGGGAGACACCTTTAAGAACACCCAATCATCTACTTGGAATTCTAATTCTCTCTGGCGAACATCGGCGTAAGATTTATGGCGACTCTAAGCAGTTTTCATTCTTTCCTGAATGACTCTAACTTTCTCCATAGCTTGGTGCACAAGATCTGGTCCTAACAATTCTTCTTCACCAACCTCGAACCATCTGATCCGAGATCTACACCTCCTTCCGTACAATGCCTCAAACGGGGCCATTCAGATAATAGCATGGAAGCTGTTATTATAAGAAAACTTGACAAGAGGCAAATGATCATCCCAATTACCCTTGAAGTCTAAAACACAAGCCCATAGCGTATCTTCAAGCGTCTGAATAGTCCACTCTGCCTGACCGTCAGTCTGTGGATGGAAAGCCGTGCTGAGATTTACCTGAGTACCCAAACCTTGCTGAAAATTCCGCCAAAAATTAGCTGTGAACTGGGCCCCTCGATATGAGATAATAGAAACTGAAGCGCCATGAAGTCTAATTATCTCCTTCATGTACAATTGAGCATATTGTTTTGCTGTGTCGGTGGACTCGACTCGTAAAAAGTGAGTTGATTTCGTGAGTCGATCCACTATCACCCAAATCGAGTCGAACTTGCGCTGAGTGCGAGGTAACCCTACCACGAAATCCATATTAATCATTTCCCACTTCCACATTGGTATTTCCAAAAGTTGGGTTAACCCAACGGGACTCTGATGCTCGGCTTTCACCTGTTGACAATTTGAACACTTGGATACAAGGTCCGCCACATCCCTCTTCATACCGCTCCACCAATAAATTTCTCGAAGATCATGATACATTTTCGTAGAACCTGGATGCACGGAACACCTGGAATTGTGTGCCTCTGCCATTACCCTTTCCCGAAGATCATCCACATCGGGGACACACATCCTACCCTGACATCGCAATACACCATCATTGCTGCCGAGTGAAAATGATGAGTTCTGGCCATTCAAAACTGTCTCCCTCAACTGCGCCAATGATGGATCAATAAACTGCTTTTCCTTGACTTTCGCTACAAGTGACGATTCTGCCCCATTATGCACCACGACATTCCCTTTGTCTGAGGTCGAGAGACTAACCCCCAGACTGGCCAATTGGTAAACCTCCTGAGCCAAAGGCCTCTGATCCGCTTCCAAATGAGCCAAACTCCCCATAGACTTCCGACTGAGAGCGTCGGCCACCACATTCGCCTTTCCTGGATGGTACAAGATGTTCATATCATAATCCTTAAGCAATTCTAACCACCTCCGCTGCCTTAGATTCAGTTCCTTCTTCTTGAATAAATACTGAAGACACTTGTGGTTTGAGAACACGTCCACGTGGACTCCATAAAGATAATGCCGCCAAAATTTTAATGCAAACACCACTGCCGCAAGCTCCAAATAATGCGTAAGATAATTCTTCTCGTGATTCTTGAGTTTCCTTGAAGAATACGCTATAACATTCCCATGCTGCATCAACACACACCCCAAACCAACCCTTGAAGCATCACAATAAACCACAAATCCCTCTATACCTTCTGGCAAGGTCAATATCGGTGCCGAAGTCAATCTCGACTTCAATTCCTGAAAACTTTTCTCACAAGCGTCGGACCACTAGAACTTCACTGCTTTCTGCGTCAATTTGGTCAATGGGGAGGCGAGGGTAGAGAATCCCTCCACAAACCTCCGATAATACCCAGCTAGACCCAAGAAACTGCGAATCTCTATCGGGGTCGTTGGTTTAGGCCAATCTTTCACTGGCACGATCTTCTGGGAATCAACCTGAATCCGTTCTCTGGAAACAACATGACCCAGAAACGTGACTGATTCTAGCCAAAACTCACATTTCGAAAATTTAGCATACAACTGGTGATGATGAAGAGTCTGCAGGACTGCCCTGAGGTGATTAGCATGATCTTCCCGACTCCGCGAGTAGACAAGGATGTCATCAATAAAAACAATCACGAAGGAGTCTAGAAATGGCTTGAAAACCCAATTCATAAGATCCATGAAAGTTGCTGGAGCATTGGTCAGCCCAAAGGACATTACCAAAAATTCAAAATGACCATTACGAGTCCTGAAGTCAGTCTTAGGAATATCCTTCTCTCTGATCTTTAACTGATGATACCCAGACCGTAAATCAATTTTGGAGAAGAACCCCGCACCTTGCAATTGATCAAACAAATCATCTATTCGAGGAAATGGATACTTGTTTTTGATAGTGACTTTGTTGAGTTGTCGATAATCGATACATCCGAAGAGACCCATGCTTCTTTATGACGAAAAGAACCGGAGCGCCCCACGGCGACACACTCAGCCGAATGAACCCTTTTTCTAATAAATCCTTTAACTGATCCTTTAACTCCCTCAACTCTACTGGCGCCATTCTGTATGGTGGAATAGATATAGGCTGCGTATCTGGCAATACATCAATCCCGAAAACAATCTCCCTATCTAGCAGAATCCTTGGGAGCTCGTCCGGAAACACTTCAAGAAACTCATTCATGACTGGCACGAACTCGGGGGCGACACTTCTGAAGCGGTGTCCACGACCCAGACCAAATGATAGATACATCCCTTCTTAATCATCTTCCAAGCCTTAAGGTAGGAAATAAACCTACCCTTTGGCACCACACCATTCCCTTTTCACTCAATAACCGGCTCATTAGGAAACTCGAGTCTCATGACTCTCGTTCGGCAGTCGAGTTTAGCAAAGCACGAATAAAGCCAGTCTATTCCCATAATAATATCAAAATCTACCATCCCAAGCTCAATATGATCGCTCGTGGTAACGGGACCATATACTGTGACAACACAATTCTTATAGACTCGCGCTGCTGTAATAGAATCACCAACCAGAGTCGATACAGAGAACGGCTCATGAAGTTGTTCGGGTTCTATCCCAAAACTTGAAGCAATAAACGGGGTAACATAAGACAAGGAGGATCGTGGATCAATAAGAGCATAACAATCAAGTGCTTGAACATTCAGAACACCTGTAAAAACATCTGGAGAAGCCTCCGCGTTCTGGCGACCACTCAAAGCATAAAATCAGCTGGGTCCACCTCTACCATGAGCTCCACCCCTAAATGCACCACGTCCTGCTGGAGCTGGAGGACACACTGAAGATGTGGCGGCTGAAGAACCGGATGACTGGGAAAATCCCCTACCCATGCCCTGGTTGGGCGCACGGCAATCCCGCTGAAGATGACCCCTCACCCCACACCTGTAGCATATCGGGCGATCCAAATAACAAGCCTCAGTATGGAACCCTCTACACTTAGGGAACGGAGCCCTCCCCTGCTGCTGGAACCTTCCTCCGGGACGACCTGACTGATAGGGTCTCCTGCTGTCGGATCCTGGTCTCCAATGACTATTCGGCTGATAACGGTGCACGGATGGCGGTGCACTGACTGAGGACTGTGCATAAGACTGGGATGGCCCTGATGGCCCCCTCCCCTGAACTGGTCCCCCCCTGCAACTGCGCTCCCTGAGTGACCCACTGACCGGGCTCTGCTGCTACTCTCTCTGTCTTTCCGTATCTTCAACTTTCTAGCCTCCGTGGCCTTGGTGAACCCCACGATCATTCCATAATTCATATCCGAGTGTAAAGCCGTTGTAGCAGCCTCATTCACAACCAAAGGACTGAGACCCTGAACAAACCGTCGAACTCGAGCACCCATGGTCGACACTAACTGAGGAGCATACTTGGACAGCCTTACGAATCCATGTGGTACTCCCAAACACTCATACTTCCCTGCTTGAGGACCTCAAACTCAGTAGTAGGGGCTACCACAGTCTCGGCAGGCAAAAAGTGATCCATGAACGCATCCACGAACTTGTCCCATCTTGACGGAGGACTTCCCTCCCCACGGGAACCCTCCCATATCTCAAACCAGGAATATGCTGCTCCCCTCAGCCTGTACGAGGATAACTCGGCCCCCTCTGTCTCTGTAGCCTTCATCACCCGAAGGGTCTTGTACATCTCATCAAGAAAATCCTGTGGATCGGCCTCTGGATCCGTACCTGAGAACTCTGGAGGGACCAACCGCAGAAACTAGTTGACTCTGGAGCCGACGTAATCTCCCTGTCCGCTGGAGGATTCAGGGGTAGCATGAGATCTTTGGTCCTGAGCGGCCACCACTGAGTCAACATAAGAATAGCTCCTCTGAGGTCCCCCTCGGACGTACCGGGACCGGAAGCTGGAACTGTAGAGGGATCACGGATATCAGCGGGAGGGATTGCAGCACCCTCCGCCGTCGCAGGAATAGGAATGCTTTGATCCGGAATAGAAGGGTCAGGCAGATTCAAGATCGGGGAGTCACTCTCACCCGCCCTACCAGGTACATGATTCATAACCACACTTGGGGTGGAATTGGCCTCAAGGCCGAGTCGAGCTCTCTTCTTTGGTGCCATTACTAAAAATTTCGGAAAAAAGCACGAATTAGGCAAGGATATTTTCACTTTCCGGTTCACCGCACGATATAGAATAACAATAAGAGGGTAATTTCCTAAATGTCCATGTATCCCCTTAATTATAGATGTGGTCGACAACACACCGATAAGAAGGGCTCTACTAGACACGGCTCCGAGACATCCTAGGACTCTTTTAAAAACCTTAGGCTCTGATACCAAGTTTATCACGCCCCAAAACTGAGGGACACAATCGGCGCTCGACCGGGTAGCCCCAGTCAAGCGGACCTGGATACCCTTTTCCATCCCACGTATTACCCCGTGATTTCAATGTACATTATTCAATTATAATTTAAACGNAGCTATACCATACACAAATACCAAAATGAAAATCCGGAAGAAGAGGTGGCATGAACCACACAGGGCCCCGAGAGGAAAGGGGCTCACCAAAATAGCTGATGGGACGCAGAGGAGGCACTACTGTTTGTGGGCTGGAGTACCTGCTATAGAACCACCTACAATCATCACAAGAATGTAGCGCCCCCGGAAAAAGGGACATCAGTACATTTAAATTGTACTGGTATGTATGAACAAACTTTACTCTAAGTAAACTCAACAATGCACAGGCAAGAGACAGACAGAGAGTCATACAATCACTGCACAAAGATATAGAAAGAAACACAATAGAAGTTCCACAATTCTCACTTCATCACAATCATAATTCCACCCTTGTCTCTTCTCAACATTCCATCCTTATTTATTCTGTTGCGGCGCGCAACCCGATCCCACCTGACAATCACAATCATTTCTTATATTTCTGTTGCGACGTGCAACCTGATCCCACCGGACAATCACATCTCACCCTTATCACTCTCACATATCACCCTTATCCCTCCTGTTGCGGTGCGCAACCCGATCCCACCAGGCAATCATATCTCATATCAACAATGACAGTTCACAATTCAATCACAGAAAATTTCAGCAATAGGAATATAGCTTCTTCACAACCCACAATATGTATAAAACAAAATCGTGCCACAATAAACCTTACCACCTAGTGAATCATATACAATATTTCCACAACCGTTTAGTTCAATTACATTACACCACAACTCCTTTTCGTTACTTGTTACACAACCTTTAGCATATACATTCATACTCTTGGATTCATTAACCTACTAACATCATTTCACATAGCATGGTAGTGTGGTGATCAACTAAAGACAGACAAGGAATACACTTCACGCTTCAACACAATTTGAACAACAATTTTCACATATTCACACCAATACACGTACTGTATGCTCGGACACCACAAAGCGATTTTACAAAGATTAAAGTTAGCCATACATACCTGGAGTCGAGTTTCCCTTTCTAATTTCTATCACAATCCACTGAACCGTCTAGCACCGTCAATCTAGTTCACAATGCGATACATTTACCTTAGAATTAGGAATCTTGAATTCATTTGAGCATTTTATCAAACACCACGTGGTCCCTTAGCTTAACTAAAACCCATTTCAGTGAAAGATTACTCTAACTAGCTTCCTTTTACTAGGTCATGGAAGATTATTCACATGCATGCAAGTCTTATCTTTTAATCTCAAAAACCAACCTATGTGGTCTTCATTCTAACTAAAATCTGAGAATTAAAGGGAAATGGGGTGGGGACTTACCTCTTAGAGTGAAGAAGATGAAGATTACTTGATAATTTCCAGGCTTGAGTGATGTTTGAAGAATCAATTTTGGAAGATGGGGACTTCTCTCTCAAGAAATCTCTTTTTCTTCTCTCTATCTTGTTTAGAATCCAGTTAAAATGAAATGGGGTAAGGGTTAAATGAAGCTGGGGTCGGGTATTAAAGTTTGGTAAATTAAAAGCCTGTGTCAAATATGCGGTGAGGAATGTGATCGCATTCCTGACATGCGGTCCGCAGAGCTGACCGCAGAATGGCCCCAGGTGGGCAAAAATTTGGAAACAATATGCCCAGGTATGCGACCACTATGCGGTCCGCATACTCGTTATGCGATCGCATAACACCCCTACCCAAAATCAAAGGCAATAATGCGACAGTTATGCGGTCCGCAGAACCGAAATGCAGTCGCAGATTGGACCGCATAGTTGCCCTTCAGTTGGGCAGTGATCTGCCCGTGTATGCGACCACTATGCGGTCTGCATACACGTTATGCGATCACATAGTGCGTCGCATAACACCCTATTGCTGGAAAATTTAATTCTTTAACTCCCGGGGTACTTTTTGTTCAAATTAGGTCCGTTTTAGGAAGTTCCACAGTAAAAACAACTCTGGAACTCGTTCAGGCATTATTTTAAGCAAGTAATTTTACGGGTCTTTACAGTTTATCCCTTATATGAGAGAGACGTAATTTCAAATGATTCAGAATATGGCCTCATTGGCCAAAGTTGAGGGTTACCCCTCCATAGTTTGCAATTACAAAGTGATACGCTCGGGCCAAATATGGCTCTGGTTGCCCGTCGCTCTAACCGGCTGTTTGGGTCGTGGCAAAAGTGGTATCAGAGGAGTTTTGTCCTAGGGAGTCTACAAGCAGTGTCTAGTAGAATCTTGTTTATGTGTGTGTTGTGAACCACACTTATAAGCAGGAGACTACAAGGCATTTAGGACTGTCACTCTTTCTTCTTACTTTAGATCGTGTGGTAGAGTTCGGTTGTAAGAATTCTAACTCCTAAATTCTATTTTATTGGTAATGCAACAACACCTACATCCAGAAAGACAGTTGGTAAGAGATTGAATGTGGTTGTGGAAGTTGGGTCAGAGGAACTCAATTTTGCATCATGCTTATGCTGAGTAAATGTGAGGTATTCAGCAGATCATGGGCGTACTAAGATGTGTAAGCTTATTGATAAGGATTCATAAGTCAAGAATATCTATCCACCTATATGGTGAAAATCAATAAGAGATTCAGAAGATAGATACAAGCTTCAACAAGTAAAAGGAGCAAGATGAGAAGGGCACGAGGTACCTAGTTAATGAAGATTATCAGTATTTTCAACTCATGCAAAAACATATAAGCATTGTGAGTTACCTTCAACAATAATAAAGGTATGTACAATTGGTCACGCCCATTTCAGTTATGCCCTATGGGAGCTAACAAGATATAGTTTAAGAGAAGGACGGGATATCAGGATCTGGCTGTGGTTAGAGTAACCCGAAATGGTTGATGGATTGTTTGCGTTAGTTGACATTTTCGAAGGATATTGCAAATGTGCTAACAGATCTCCTTATGAGATACCCAGATGGTGCACTCTAGAATAGTACATCTAGATATGAATGCTAGAATGTTCAAAGACAGGAACTGGAATTCTAGAAGGCATAAATATTACCTTAGTGTGGCTCGCGTCCCTAGTAGAGAGAGAACGTTAAGAAACCCTAAGAGCCAGTGGATGAAGCAAAGGGGAGCCAAAAGCAAAAGAATGTCTTGTTCGAGTTTTCAGAATAAAGTGATAGACATAAATGTTAGCGGGAAATAAGAAAAGAGTTAATGAAGCATTATGAGTAAGATATAATACATTGATGACAACGGTAGATCAAAGGATGACAATATTACAGAGTCTATAGTTAAGTGAAGGAAAAGACGAGTGGTGACAGGCCTTGAGACAACAAAAGAGTATAGGCCATAAAGTCATATTCTCATTTCAAGAAATACGTTTGTGACTCCAACACGACTACCAGAAGGAAAAATTAAACCCTAGAGTAATAGAAATCAGTATGGGCTGGTGAACAAGATAAACTAAACATGAATTAGGGACTGAATGATTTGATAATGGTCGACATCATGAGAATTTCTGATTTCGTTTCGGCAATAATAGAATGGACAACAGAAAGAGATTCGTGAGAAATTTAAAGAATGGTCATTCAGGAAGACGCTTCCCTAAAGCAAGCAATGTGAGCAAAGTTGAGCATAAGGGACTGTATGTGCCAGTTATACTAAGTGTCACCCTCGCGAGTAAGAAAATTTATTATCCTTGGTACATAAGGATTACCGCGAGGCGAGTAAGGGTCATCGATGATGTGAAAAGAAGCCAAAGATGAAGAGGTAAACATCTATACATAGAGCATCGTAGTACTAAATCATAGTACTCCCCAAAAGGGGGGAATATGGAGTGATGTGGCATTAAGTCAGAATTAAGTGGTTCTGGTAACTATGGAATGGTAAAGGAAGAATGCGATAAAAATGTGAAAGGGATGAGATTGCACTTATTCAAATTCTATAAATATGCTACGATTCGAGAACATTATGCAAGCATGACGTCAATGAGAGTAAGTAAGGGTTCCGACACGGGATTTGATAAATAAGGAGCCATTGCGAGAGGTAAGTTAATACAAAGAAATAACCCAAGAAAAATTATGTGGAATATTGATATGAGAATGGGCCAAAGAGTAGTTAGCAGTTGACTCAGGAAGAGCCTAGTTATGGCTAGGCAGGTGGTTATAGACGAATTAGAAGATCATGCAAGATAAACATAGTAAAAACCAATATAGTGAATTTAGTCTCGCAGATATGACATCATAATCTTGAGAAATATTAAGATAGGAGTTGGGGTAGTTAAAGGTACTGTATGAGTGTATCAGAGTTAAAAGAGAGTGCCACTTGGAAGACAATCAAAATATCAGCTTAGAAACAACCATACGAGCACAAGGGCATGCAGGTAAGTAAGTAAGGATAATTACAAGTAAGAAAGAACATAAAAAATTCCGCCAGGTAAACGATGTAATAAGCTCACAGCCTTGCAAGAATCAGAGGGTACTCCATAAGTAATACAATGAAAGACTAGCTGCGGAAGTAAGGAAGAAGGCTTCGACCTAATATCAGTGACCTAAAGAGGAAGTGATCTTATAACAACAGTCTCACAACAATTTTGTATGCACTCTATAAGAAAGTGGCACCTACCATGGCTAACGGACATGAAGTAAACAAATCAGAAGTGATATTCAAGATCATATGAGTGGTATGGAATTCCAATATGTATGGGCACTAAGATAAGTTATGTATGCACGCAACAAGGGGCAGAAAGGCCAGGAAAAGTAATTGCCTACGTTTAAAGAAAGCTGAGAAAGAACGAAAGGAATTATTCAATCAGTGATCCAGAGTTAGTTACGTCATGAACGCACCTACGCGGAATATTATACATGCAACATATATACTGACATTCATACTGCCGTAGAAGACTCCGGTATAAGTTAAAAGAAAGAATTGAGCCCAGGGTATAAACAAAAAATTGAATTGTTAGAAGATTGTATCATGGATATTCTATAGCGCCTATGGAAGGCTAAAGTAATAACTAATACTAGGAGCCGCAAGATCGGAAGATAGCTCACGCCTACATAAAGGCTGATCAGAAGGAAGAGGAAACTAAAGAGTTACATCAACCAAATAAATCAGGAGTCTGATTATTAGACCCAAACAAATTATAGAAATCATGATTAAGAACATTGCAGACTTACTCTAATATCATAGGTACAATAGAGATATTACAACAACCATATTCTATAACAGCTTTACGATAAATCTAGTTAGAAGAACTACCAGCCTCATAAGAAGTCATTATGAAGCTCCCACCGTATTGTGTATGCACCAAAGGTGCAAGTATTATAATAGAGCTTCAAGTTGTGGATGTGAATTATACCAATGTGGAAGGAAGGTTATGAAAGAGATAAAAGATGTGATAATAGTCCATACTTCAGATAGAAGGCTAGAAGCGCTGGGATTCAATATCCAGGAATGATACCTGCATTGTAAGTGGCATACCTTCCAACCTGGTTTCTAGGTATCTAGAGGTCTAGTTTAGAGAGTAAAGAAGAGTTTGAGACGATGTGGTGCACCCTCTGATGTTCCAGAATGACACAAGGAATATATGGTGCAAGCAAGTTGAAGGAAGGTTGCGAGTAGTATAAATGAATATGCATAAGTCGCAAGCTAAAGTATGGTAAAGCAACATGGTTTTAGGAAGACAAGACTAAGGATAAGAAAAGTCAAGTGAGAAGGTAACGAAAATGGATACACGACCCAAATCTTAATTCAGGTTGTGATGGCGCCCAACAACGTGGTCAGGCAAGCCAACACTTATTCTTCTAATGAAATTTCCTTATACGAACACATACCAAGTTTTAAGTTTAGAACATTAAGTGGAACCGGATAATACCAACTTAAATAAATGTTACTACAAAGGATCATGAACCAAAATATACAATCCCAAAAATATAATGTCTACTAAGTGTGTGCCAGGAACTAGTGTCACAAGTCTACGGGCATACTAGTAGAATATACAAAAGGTGGAATAAAACTGTCCCACTGTATGAAAGTAATAGACGGTAATAAATAAAAGAAAACTCCATAGTGCTTCTGAGAATTGCCAGGGGAAGCAGCTCACCGTGAAGTCAAGTCCAGATATACTCAGGATCGAGCTCCGACCTGATAACCAGATGCACCAGCCTCAGAACCTGTACAATTAAGTACAGAAGCGTAGCATGAGTACATAATTAAATATGTACCCAGTGAGTATCCAATCTAATCTCGAAGAAGTAGCAACGAGAAGTCGATTTGACACTTACTAGGGTCCAACAATATAATTAAACAGGATATGATAAAGGAAATAGGCATACGAGAATAATAAGGCAGTAATTGTCAACGGTAGCCGCAAGTCATATTAATATGAAGACAAATAAACAAATACTAAACTCGTTTTACCCAGATATCTATCAACTCAATATTCATGAAATCATCAACAATTTAGCATACACATAACGAAATAAGGACAACCGGCTTGAGCCATCAAAATAACAATATATGTGCACTGCCGAAGGGTCGATCAGCGCGAGCCATATATGCATCTATCAAACTGTCGTGGCGTACAGCTCGCTCCCATGAGAGTAGGGGAAAACCAACACTCTGTTCGCGGAACATAAATTGTGAAGCGATCACGTGCACACACAACCTCTTTCCTTGAAATCTTTTAAATGAAACATTTATTTAAACTACCAAATTCCATGATTTTCTTGAAACAAAGGTGCATACGATGAAATCATAAAGCATAAAGTTCAAGTTGAGGAAAATCACAAGGCATGGTGTGAGCCTAACTACCCGGACATAGCAATAATAGTCACTACGCACGGACTCTCGTCACCGCGTACGTACGTAGTCCCCACAAACATTAACACATAATCATTTAGCTCACCTATGGGGACAATTCCCTATTACAGGTTAGAAAGGAGACTCACCTCGTGCCGAGCCTACTTCCCGGGTCAAGAATGCGCCTGAAACTCCAAACTCGTCTCCCAAGGACTCGAAACTAGTCAATTGATGCATAAATACATTAATTTATACTCAAAGGCATGAAATTTCCCTATTTAATTAACCGCTTTAGCCTACTTTGAAATATCTCAAAATACACCCCCAGGCCCACATGCTCGGATTCCGGAAATATTTGAAGGAAACACTCACCCATAGCCTAAGGATCAATAAAATATAGTTTTTGTATGATTTCATGGCAAATTCTTTGGTAATTCTCCCATCTTTCATAAAACCTAGGTTTTTACTCTAACCCATGATTTTCCACTATTTAGTGGGTTAATATACCTAAGAATTCAAGTATTCAACTTAATTTATAGTAGGAATTACTTACCTCACAGTTGCTAGGTGAAATCTCCTCTTTGAAAGCTCCCAAAATCGCCCCAAGTGAAGAAAAATGACTCAAAAGAGACTAAGTCTCGTTTTAATCTAACACTGCCCAGCTGCCCCTTGTATGCGATCGCAGCACGGGTAGTATGATCGCGATGGTCAACTGGCCAGAGCCCTTGAAATCCTACAGTGCGATCGCGGAAGGGGTCATGCGATCGCGGAGGCTAGCTAGGCTAGTAATATGCGATCGCGGGGGAGGGGAATGCGAACACGGAGAACAAAAGTTGGGCCAGGCCACAACCTTACCCTGTGCGAACGCGTAAAGCCCTTTGCGATTGCATAGGTCATTTCCCAACCCCTGCCAACTCCTTCGATGCGAATGCGTGAGTGCACCCGCAATCGCACAGAAGGAAACCAGACTGTGAAAATCTGGTGTTTTGCATTTAGCTCCGAGGGGTCCGAAACTCACCCGAGCCCCTCGGGACCCCATCCAAAGGCACTGGCAAGTCTGTATTCATGATACGGACTCGCTCAAATTTTCGGAACATGAAAAACAACAACGAAACTAAGAATCCGACCCCAAAACCAAATTGAATCAAACTTTGAACTTCAAGTTCTAGAATTCGCTTTCAATGCGCTGAACCTACCTATACTACTCGGAATGACACCAAATTTTACAAGCAAGTCATAAATGACATAACGGAACTGTTCCCGATCTCGAAATTCCATTCGAACCTCGATAACATAAAAACACGTTCCAAACCTTAATTCTTAAACTTAAGGAATCATATTTCACTATTTGGTGCCGAAACACTCCTGGGTCATCCAAAACTTGTTCCGGACGCACGCCCAAGTCCGAAATCATCATACGAAGCTACCGGAACCGTCAAAACTCGATTCCGAGGTCGTTTACTCAAAATGTTGACCAAAGTTAAACTTGTCCCTAAAATCCAACCTTAAGGAACCAAGTGTTCCTATACCATTCTAAACTCTTCTGAATCCTGAACCACCCGTCCCCACAAGTCATAAATCATGAAACGCAACTATGGGAAGTCTCATTTAGGGGAACGGGGTCCTAAAACGCATAACGACCGGTCGGGTCGTTACATTCTCCACCTCTTAAACAAACGTTCGTCCTCGAACGGGTCTAGAATCATACCTGGAGTGCTGAATAAGTGTGGATATCTGCTCCGCATGTCCTCCTTGAACTCCCAAATCACCTCCTCGGCTGGTTGGCCCCTCCACTAGACCTTTACGGCATAAACTCTCTTGGATCTCAACTGGCGATCCTTCTTGTCAATAATAGCAATTGGCTCCTCTTTGTAGCCCAATATCTCATCCAACTGAATGGTGCTGAAATTAACCACATGAGAGAAGTCGGCGTGGTACCTCCGGAGCATGGATACATGAAAGACCGGATGAAGTCCTTATAAACTGGGAGGTAAAGCAAGCTCATAAGCAACCTCTCCTATCCCCCTCAATACCTTAAAAGGGCCTATAAACCTTGGGCTCAGCTTGCCCTTCTTCCCGAACCTCATAATACCCTTCATCGGCGAGACTTTCAACAGGACCTTGTCTCCCTCCATAAATGATACATCACGCGCCTTCTAATCTGTGTAACTCTTTCGTCTGGACTGTGCTGTGCGGAGCTTCTCCTGAATTAACTTCACTTTCTCTAAAGCATCCTTCACCAGGTTGGTTCCATATAACTTAGCCTCGCCAGGCTCAAACCACCCTATAGGAGAACGACATCGCCGACCATATAAAACATCAAACGGAGCCATCTCGATGCTGGACTGATAACTGTTGTTGTAAGCATACTCGGCCAAAGGCAAGAACTGGTCCCACTGACCTCCGAAGTCAATCACACATGCCCTGATCATGTCCTCCAATAACTGAACTGTACTCTCTGACTTACCATCAGTCTGAGGGTGAAATGTTGTTCTGAGATCTATCTGGGTACCCATCTCACTATGCAATGCCCTCCAGAAGTGCAAGGTGAACTGAGGACCTCGATCTGATATAATAGACACCGTCACACCGTGCAACCGGACTATCTCCCGAATGTAGATCTGGGCTAACCTCTCAGAAGTATAAGTAGTAGTGACTAGAATGAAATGCGCCAATTTGGTCAATATATCCACAATGACCCAAACCGCGTCAACCTTCCGCAAAGTCCGAGGTAACCCAACCATGAAGTCCATGGTGATCGTTCCCATTTCCACTCAAGAATGGGCATCTGCTGAAGTAGGCCTCCTGGCCTCTGGTGCTCATACTTGACATGCTGGCATTTAATACATCTAGCCACATACTCCACTATGTCCTTCTTCATCCGCCTCCACCAGTAATGCTGCTTCAAATCACGATACATCTTTGTAGCAGCCGAATGAATGGAATAATGTGAACTGTGTGCCTTCTCTAGAATCCTCTCCCTCAGACTATCAACATTAGGAACACATAAACGGCCCTGAAGTCTCAGAACGCCATCTTCACCAATAGTAACCTCCTTGGCACCACCCTGAACCACTGTCTCCCGGAGCTCTGCCAAGCACGGATCATCAAACTACCGAGCCTTAATCTCTCCCAATAATGAAGACTGAGCAACCATATGTGCTAGAACTCGGCGAGGCTCTAAAAGGTCTAACCTCACCAGGCGATTAGCCAAGGAGTGAATGTCCAAGGCTAGAGGTCTCTCCTCTGCTGCAATATAAGCCAAACTACCCATACTCTCCGCCTTCCTGCTCAAAGAATCTGCTACCATATTTTCCTTGCCCGAATGATAAAGAATGGTGATGTCATAATCCTTCAGCAACTCAAGCCACCTACGCTGCCTCAAATTAAGATTCCTCTGCTTGAATAAGTGATGTAAGTTGCGATGATATGTATAAACATCACAAGACACCCCATACAAGTAATGCCTCCAAATCTTAAGAGCATGAACAATCGCCGCCAACTCCAAGTCGTGCACAGGGTAATTCTTCTCATGTACTTTCAGCTGGCGCGAAGCATAAGTAATAATTGTCCCCTCCTGCATCAACACACACCCCAAGCCAACACGTGAAGCGTTGCAATATACAATATACATCCCAGAACTGGAAGTCAATACTAGAACCGGTTAGTCATTGGGGCTGCAATGGAAGAAAAGCCCTCCACAAATCGACGATAATAACCTGCTAGGCCCAAAAAACTCTTGATCTCTGTAGCTGAAGTAGGACGCGGCCAACTCTGAACTGCCTCAATCTTCTTAGGATCAACCTTGATACCCTTTCAGGATACCACATGTCCCAAGAATGCCACGGAATCCAACCAGAACTCACACTTGGAGAACTTAGCATATAGCTTCTGTTCTCGCAAAGTCTGTAGCACAACTCTCAAAATAATGCTCGTGCTCTCCTAGGCTACGTGAATAAATCAGAATGTCATCAATGAAGAAAATGACAAAAGAATCAATATACGGCCTGAACACCATGTTCATCAAGTCCATAAATGCTGCTGAGGCATTAGTCAAGCCAAAAGACATCACCAGGAACTCATAATGGCCATATCTCGTACAAAAAGCAGTCTTCGGAACATCCGAGTCCCGAATATTCAGCTGGTGATACCCCGATCTCAAATAAATCTTAGAAAACATCCGAGCACCCTGCAACTGGTCAAATAAATCATCGATACGCGGCAATAGATACTTGTTCTTGACAGTGACCTTGTTCAACTAGCGGTAGTCAATACACATCCACATAGACTCGTCCTTCTTCTTCACAAATAGAACCGGAGCACCCCACGGCGATACACTCGGTCTGATAAACCCCTTAGCCAACAACTCCTCAAGTTGCTCCTTCAAATCCTTCGGAGCCATACGGTATGGGGGAATGGAAATAGGCTGAGTGCCGGGAGCTACATCAATACAGAAATCGATATCACAATCCGGAGGCATGCCCGGAAGGTCTGAAGGAAATACATCAGCAAACTCCCGAACCACTGGCACTGAATCAATCATCGGAGACTCGGCGGTGGTGTCCCGCACATAAGCAAGATACGCCAGACAACCCGTCTCGACCATATGTCAAGCCTTCAAGAAGAAAATAACCCGACTGGCTGCACTAACTGAGGAACCTCTCCACTCCAGCCTAGGCAAATCGGACATGGCTAAAGTAACTGTCTTGGAATGGAAATCTAGCACGACATGCCTAGAATAACCTCGAAGTCAACCATGTCAATCAACAAGAGGTCCGCCCTGGTCTCGAACCCATAAAAGGTAACCACACAAGACCGATAAATCCGATCTACCACTACAGAATCACCCACAGGAGTGGACATATAGATAGGAGAACCCAAGGACTCGCGAGGAACATCCAGAAAATGAGCAAAATAACACTGATGCCTCTCTACCACATACTGAAATAATACCTGTAATCACGGCATCTGAGGCCACTGCATCTGATCTAGCCGTAATAGCATAGAATCTAGCTGGAGCACCAGACGTCTGACCCCTGCTGGAATTAATAGGAGCTGACTGACCTCCCCCTGACTGGCCTCCACCTCTAAGACGATCCCTTCCGACCTGTCCTCCACATTTAGGTGACCATACCACCGGTGCTGGACCCATAGGCTGATAACCCTGCTGCCCCGCTTTGCCCCGAAGCCTGGGACAAAACCTCTTCATGTGACCTGGATCCCCACACTCAAAACAGCCTCCCGGTATCATAGCTTGTTGTCCCGAAGAGGAACCCTGAATAGCTGGAAAGCGATGTGTACCCTATGGCATAGCACTGAAATAGGGACTGGAGGATCCCTGATGACTAGAATAACCACCTGATGAACTCTGAATAGCTGGGGGCGATAGGAACGCTCTGGCATGGCACTGAAGTAAGGCCTCGCTGGAACACCTCGAGGAGGTGGTCAAGGTGCCGAATATGGGGTCCTGCTGGGCTGACCCCTACCAAATTGACCTCTGCCTCTAGCTGGGGCACCTCTGAAATCTCCGAAAAATCTGGCTCTCTTATCTTGCTGCCCCTGCTCCTTGCTCCTTGACCGATAACCCTTGATCCTGCGAACAATCTCCACCACAAGCTGATAAGGAGTCCCCATCTCCACCTCTCAGGCCATGTTGGCCCTTATACCTGGATGCAACTCAGCTACAAATCTCCGCACTCTCTCAGCATCAGTAGGTAGTATCATGAGTGCATGACGAGACAACTCAGAAAATCTAGCCTCGTAGTCTGTCACGACATCGGACCCTGCTCCAACTACTAAAACTGATATCTCAGCTCTTCCCTCTCAGAGGGTGGGATATACCTGTCCAAGAACAACTGCGTGAATTTCTCCCAAGTGATAGGAGGAGAATCTGTCGGCCTGCTAAGAATAGAGGATTGCCACTATCTACGAGCCCTACCCTCTAACTGGAAGGTAGTGAAGTCCACTCCATGGGACTCTAATATCCTCATGTTGTGCAGTCTGTCCCTTCACCTGTCAATAAAATCCTAGGCATCCTCGCCTCGCTCACCTCCGAAGACAGGAGGGTGCAGTCTAGTCCATCTATCCAATAACTTCTGCAAATCGCCGTCCGCAGCTGGTCTGAGCTCAGGTGCTGCTGATACAGGCTAGACCCCACCCACGGGAAGTGTACCCGGGGTCTGATATACTGTTGTTATATGACCTGCAGCCTGGGCAATAGGGGTCTAAACTCCCCCTCCCGCCTGAGAAGTGGTAGGATCCACTGGAAATAAACCAGCCTGAGTCATAGTATCCATGAACCGCATCATACGGCCCATGACCTCCTGGAATCCTGGTGCGATCATAATGTCCACCGGAGCAGGATCTGCTAAGGGCACCTCACCCTGCTCCTCTATAATAGGATCCTTTACTGGTAGTGCAACTGGAATGGCTCTGGGACGCCCTCGTCCCCTACCTCGGGTCGGTGCCCTCCCCGGCCTCTGCCACGACCACAGATAATGGGGGTAGCGGCCTCTCCCGGGTCTGGAACATCGGATGCGCGCATCCTCACCATCTGTGAGAGAATAGAAAAGTAAGACTTAGTATGCCATCAACTGCACGATAGAAGATGAATAAAGGGAGGTTTCCTAACACCCTATAGCCTCCTGAAGATAAGTACAGACGTCTCCGTACCGATCCGCAAGACTCTACTGGGTTTGCCCGTGACTCTGGGACCTACGTGAACCTAGAGCTCTGATACCATGTTGTCACAACCCAAATCTTAATTCAGGTCGTGATGGCGTCTTACACCGTGGTCAGGAAAGCCAACGGTTATTCTACTAATGAAATTTCCTTATATGATAAAGCATTTCCAACACATACCAAGTTTTAAGTTTAGAACATTAAGTGGAACCGGATAATTTACCAACATAAATAAATGTTACTACAAAGGATAATGAACCAAAATATACAATCCCAAAAATATAATGTCTACTAAGTGTGTGCCAGGAACTAGTGTCACAAGTCTACCGGCATACTAGTAGAATATACAAAAGGTGGAATAAAATTGTCCCACTGTCTGAAAGTAATAGACGGGAATAAACAAAAGAAAAACCATAGTGCTGCTGAGAATCGCCACGGGAAGCAGCTCACCGTGAAGTCAAGTCCAGATATACTCAAGATCGAGCTCCGGCCTGATAACCAGATGCACCAGCCTCAGAACCTGTACAATTAAGTACAGAAGCGTAGCATGAGTACATAATTAAATATGTACCCAGTGAGTATCCAGTCTAATCTCGAAGAAGTAGGGACGAGAGGTCGACTTAACACTTACTAGGGTCCAACAATATAATTAAACATGATACGATAAAGGCAACATGCATACGAGAATAATAAGGCCGTAAATGTCAACGGTAGATGCAAGTTATACTAATAATGAAGACAAATAAACAATTACTAAACTCGTTTCCCCCCAGATATCTATCAACTCAATATTCATGAAATCATCAATAATTTAGCATACGCATGACGGAATAAGGACAACCGGCTTGAGCCATCAAAATAACAATATTTGTGCACTGCCGAAGGGACGATCGACGCGAACCATAGATGCATCTATCAACCTTCCGTGGCGTACGACCCGCTCCCATGAGAGTAGGGGAAAAACAACACTCTGCTCGCAGAACATAAATTGTGAATCGGTCACGTGCACACACAACCTCTTTCCTTGAACTATTTTAAATGAAACATTTATTTAAACTACCAAATTCCATGATTTTCTTGAAACAAAGGTGCGTACGATGAAATCATAAAGCATAAAGTTCAAGTTGAGGAAAATCACAAGGCATGGTGTAAGCCTAACTACCCTGACATAGCAATAATAGTCACTACGCATGGACTCTCATCACCGACGTATGTACGTAGGCCCCACAAACATTAACACATAATCATTTAGCTCACCTATGGGGAGAATTCGCTCTTACAAGGTTAGAAAGGAGACTCACCTCGTGTCGAGCCTACTTCCCGAGTTAAGAATGCGCCCGAAACTCCAAACTCGTCTCCCAAGAACTCGAAACTAGTCAATTGATGCATAAATACATTGATTTATACTCAAAGGCATGAAATTTCCTATTTAATTAACCATTTTAGCCTACTTTGAAATATCTCAAAATACACCCTCGGGCCCACATGCTCGGATTCCAAAACATTTCGAAGAAAACACTCACCCATAGCCTAAGAATCAATAATATATAGTCTTTGTATGATTTCATGGAAAATTCCTTGGTAATTCTCCCATGTTTCATAAAACTTAGGTTTTTACTCTAACCGATGATTTTTCACTAATTAGTGGGTTAATCTACCTAAGAATTCAAGTATTCAACTTAATTTATAGTAGGAATTACTTACCTCACAGCTGCTAGGTGAAATCTCCTCTTTGAAAGCTCCCAAAATCGCCCCAAGTGAAGAAAAATGACTCGCAAGTTTGTATTCATGATATGGACTCGCTCGAATTTTCGGAACATGAAAAACAACAACGAAACTAAGAATCCGACCCCAAAACCAAATTGAATCAAACTTTGAACTTCAAGTTCTAGAATTCGCTTTCAATGCACCGAACCTACCTATACTACTCGGAATGACACAAAATTTTGCAAGCAGTCATAAATGATATAACAGAACTATTCCCGATCTCGAAATTCCGTTCGGACCTCGATAACACAAAAACACATTCCAAACCTCAATTCTTAAACTTAAGGAATCATATTTCACTATTTGGCGCCGAAACGCTCCCGGGTCATCTAAATCCCGTTCCGGACGCACTCCCAAGTCCGAAATCATCATACGAAGCTACCGGAACCGTCGAAACTCGATTCCGAGGTCGTTTACTCAAAATGTTGACCGAAGTCAAACTTGGCCTTAAAAGCCAACCTTAAGGAACCAAGAGTTCCTATACCATTCTAAACTCTTTCAAATCCCGAACCACCCATCCCCACAAGTCATAAATCATTATAAGCAATTACGGGAAGTGTCATTTAGCGGAACGGGGTTCTAAAACGTAAAATGACCGGTCGGGTCGTTACAGATAAGTCCCTCGGATTAAGCCAAAGAAAACAAGAAGAGTTGGTGGTTTCTCTAAGTTATAGAAAACTCAGTATATCCTGAATAAACTCAAAGGAGTCTAAGACTAGTAGCATTTAAAGAGATGTAATATTGCCCTGGTAGTAGAATGATGGTGTGATTGTGATAGATAAAGGATGATGTTTGGGCCTTTAATTGAGTAATGACTTGAAGAGGATTTCATGAATTGTATGGGATTAAAATACCCATGTAAGGTGAGTCACATTGGGATTCTATAAAATACGACTATGGAAGTATAGTATCTCCCCTAGGTGGATCAATCTAATCATTTCAGACGTTCCCTGATGAGACGTAAGCCCTAGAGACAATGTTACATAAAAGATCAAGTTATCAATGGTAGATTATAGATCAATATTGAGGTGAATCACTAATGAATGGATAAGAGTTACAAAGTATGAGATGAGAGTAGGTTGTCATTCTTAAGATAAACAGTAACGAGGAAGCAGTAAAGCACTGATTTATACATCTATGATAAGAAACGAGAGAGTAACCTAGAATTGGGTAGCAGACCTTGATAATAATAAAACCAGGTAAGAGTTATGGTATAGTATGATCTACCTAAATGCAGTAAAGTCATACAGATGAATAACCAGGTCTATGAAATAAGATATAACAATATTCGTAAGTTCGACAAAGTGTCGAGCGAAGAACTTCAGTATACCTATAGATGCCCAGATGGACATCTTATTAAGCTCTGTATATGTTTACAAAGTGAGGCCTAGAGATTGGCTAAACACTGGAGGAAAAAAAGGAGAGAAGAGTCTCATAGGCGCACTTACAAAGTCAAAGTCGTACATGCTGCATGATAAAAGGTAGCAACAGTTACAAGATTAGAAGGATTCCGACCACGAATCGTGGTGTGAGAAAGTGGCCTAAAGGAGGGAATTCCATGGCCTTTGGATGGATTTAATCACAGAACAGTTGCCTAAATGGCAAGGACTATATTAAAAGCATTCGTAAGAGCCATCCGATTATGAGATTGCTAAATGAATTAGTCAACATTCGAGGACAAGTATTACAAAGGGGGGGGGGGGAATGATGTTACGGCTCGCAGTATTAAGTTGATGTTACGCTCCGCAGTATTATATTATGATGATGTTACGCTCCGCAATATTTATTACGATGATGTTATACCCTGTAGTATTGTACGTTGAATTTTTTGTAAGATCATTGACATCAGTACAAGGACAAGATTATTTGGATATTATAAGTATTATGCTATTTCAAACAAGTGACGAGTAAATTCGTAAAGGTGAGAGGGTAAGCAAATCGAAGAAAATGAATTTCGTCGAAGTTTGACATTTTGAGAAAAGATACGGTCCAAGCTATAATACCCCATATTTATAGACTAGTGTCATACAAGGTACCACATGACTATGATTATAAGGTGTATAAAGTGTGTTAAAAATGAGTAGTACTTTAAGTAATTTAAGATAAGTCTTAATTATGTGATAATTGGGTTGCTTAATGATTTTAGTGGTAAGATTAACTAGGAAATTAAAGTCGTTGGATTAAGATTAAGGCATTAACGTGGCAGCATTACCTGATGGGAATGGTGACTCTTAAAGTTCATAAGTAGGTGGAAAAGTTAGATGAATATTGTTGGCTAAGTCATCCCAAAAGTGGGGCCCACAAATAAAAAAAAGAGGTTGCTACATATCTTTTAAGAGGAAAATCATGGGCTGCAACCAACGCACATTATTTTCAAAAGAATTCTTATGAACTCTTATAAGAGATCTAAGCTTGCTAACAGATGGCTTGATATAGTAGTGTAAAATGCGATTCTAAGAGAGCACGGTACAATCTTCTTCAAGAATATCATATGAATTTTTCTCTACTTCTTTCCGCCGTTACATTATTTGTCGCAATCATCGTGTGTTAGAGGGGTTGTCAAGAGAATCGGCTCAGGTATGTTAAGGCTAAGCCCTTCTTTCTTTTTGGCATGATCTCGTAACTACACGAGTTTGATAACGAGGCATAAAGAGGGGTTCGTATTCCTGAACTTATGTACATTATCCTAGTCTCATAAATTACAGTATTTTCCTTTATCAGGACTTTATATTCAGTTAGATATTGTCTTCTTCCAGTCAAAATATCAGAGGGTCTATATATAAAGTATTACAATATTTTCACCGCCATCGAGCTATAATCGATGGGCATGCCCCTATTGGGCAAACTCTGATCATATGGTAACTTATATACCGAGCCTACTGTTGCCGAGCGCCTATGAGCGAGCCGAGATACAGAGCCTAGTATGTCGAGCGCCTATGAGCGAGCCTACTACGGCAGAGCAGTTATATATACCGAGCCCTATAAGGCCAGACAACTATTTTACTTATTATATTGAGAGAGTTGAGTCAGTATTAGCATGTAAGCATATCTTCATATTATTTTTTACTCCCAGTTACTTCCAGTTGTTATATTATTAGTTCAGTTTAAGCTTTCAGTTATTCTGTTGTCTTACATACTCGGTACATTATTTCGTACTAACGTCCCTTTTATCGGGGACACTGTAATTTCATGCCTGCAGGTCCTGATAGACAGTTGGACAACCCTTATAGCCGACAGAGTCAAACATTAGCTTGGTTGGTAAGCTCCACTTTCTCGGAGTTACCATGTCTAGATCTTGGAGTCCATTTTATATATACAGGTTATATGGGTAGGTCGAGGCCCTACCCCGACCATGATACAGTTCAATTATCTCTAAAGGCTTGTAGACGAGTCATGTATAATTTTTATATCAGTATATTTTCACGGCGGCTTCGTCAACTTGCACATTTATATATATATCATCTTTTGGGTATGTTTATCCCTCATACGAGAGAGATGTTATTGTCAAATGATTCAGAATATGGCCTAAGTTGAGGGTTACCCCTCCAGAGTTCACAATTACAGAGGGGTACGTTCGGCCCGCGTATGGCACCGGGTGCCCGTCGTGGCCCATCAGTTTAGGTCATGACACAAGCCTTTCCATCAACTCAACTCGATGCCCAACACTCCAAAACTAGTCAATAAATATACAAATCCATAAATATATGTCACGCCCCAACCGGAGGCGTGGCTGGCACGCGGTGCCGTACTTGACCGAGCAAACCACTCTTCAATTCTTATTTTTGTAACTATCATGGGCCAACATGGCTACAACTCGTAATGTACAATTGTAAATGGGAAAATGTTATATCAATGAACCATCAATCATAAAACATGAATACATATGGGCCGTCAAGGCCTCTAACATACTGTACATAATAAACCCATTTCTACAAAGCCTCAGAGATTATTTGACATAAAATGGGACATGGTACCGGCCTACCGATAATTTTTTAGTAAAACTCAGACATGATGACTCATAGACTCGGCTGCACTCCGAATGAGGTGGAGTCTGACCGATCCTTCGTTGAATGCCAATCTCGTCTACTATGTGGGATCGTCGAACTGATTGTCTATATCTGCGGGCATTAAACGCAACGTCACCAGACAAAAGGGACATCAATACGAATAATGTACCTAATATGTAAGACATATAAATAAGTACATAACAGACATGAAAGAAATACAGAGTAACTGACGTAAGTCTTGATAATTATGTATATCATGAAATACTTATAATGTCATGCATATATGTATGAATGTCATGTCGTGCATATGTACATATTTCATATCATCATCAAGCCTCTGAGGGCATCCCATCATATCATCTCGGCCACTGTGGGCAAAATCATCAACGTATACCAGTTGATCAGGTGGTGGTGCGTGTATAACGTCGTAACCTTTTTCCATATCCCATATATATATATATATATATATATATATATATATATATATATATATATATATATATATATTTATATACGCGTATATAACGTCGTCTGGTCATGGGTCAATGTACATATATAAATGAATGCAATGCATGATAAGTACGCAATAAAATCTCTCGAAACATCATAAGACCATTATACCTCTGATTAATATCATGAAATAAACTTTATCAACTTACGTATTTCTAAGATCCATGAGCAAACGATAGAATAATAGGACTTATGGGAGAATAAGAATATACACATCTCTAGCATTTCTACGAATAGAGTAATTTATGAAAGTTGTGCATTTGCTCGTTTCATTTGTATCGGATGGGTCATGCCAAAAGGAAAGAAGGGATAGTCTTAACATAACTGGAGTAGAGAAAAATTCGTATGACATTTTTGGAAAAAGTTTGCAGTAGTCTGTCTGCTTCCCGCACTGTAGGTATATAGTCTAATATCTGTACCAAACATATTCTTCACCAAAATTGTTCACATCGTAACTAAAAGGTCTTAATAAACAAAGCAGTACAGTAGCAGCTCATCAAACTTTTGCTACGACTCCACTTATGGTTAATTCACCTTGTTCCCACTCAGAAGAAGCTTGAATCAAAACAAACTACGACAAAGTTAACAGTTAATAAACAAAAGTTTCCAAAGTATCTTAGAATAGGACCAACTGACAAACACAAACTAGTTCACTCAATTTTTAAGTAGCAGTCCTTGAAGCCAAAAGCATCACCATTTCAGCTCAAGTTCCCAAAGGTGCCTTTAGTGGGTAGCAATTACAGTTTATTACACCAATCATGCATTACTAGTAACTTCCTTTCTCAATAGATGAATCAAAATTTTTTCTTTGAAGAAGAAGACTTTATCATTCCATATCCGAATTTGTAAGAAATGAAGTGGTGTGTAACTAACACATTAGTTGCCGCCTAATGAAAATTGACTAAGAGTCACTTCTCCAAGAAGTGGCTTGCTGCCACGTGGGGGTGGGGTGAGAAATTTTAATCTTTATGTATTTATTAGGTAGTTAGGTAATGTTTCGATACCCAGTAATTAACCAATTACCCGCATAATTAAGAATTATCTTAACTTACTTAAAATACTACTCATTTATTTTATACATATTATACATTATATTATCATGGTCACGTGGTACCATATAAAATAAATACTTACACTATTATTTCATTAAAATATCCGTGTAAAAATACATATATTTTCTCAACTTATAATTTTTAAACAATTTCGTACGCTTAGCTCTTAAAATGATAAAAAAGATAACATTCTTTTCTTGTGAAAAAATAATTCATATCTTTACAATAAAGAAAATCTCATAAATATTTTTATATTATGAGTATAATTTACCATATCCGAAAATAGTAATAAGGGTAACTATCAAAAATTATTCTTATAAAACTTTTGCTAAAATATTTCACTTAAAAGAAAATACCACACTAACATAATACTAACGGTATCAAGGTTGGTAAACTTACGGGGTCTTATAATAAGATAGACGGACTAGAGGCAAGCTCAACAGGCTCTTCTTCCATGCATTCTTTGTCGTGAGGCTGCATGGTATGTGTTCTCATGATCATTCAATTAGAAATTGTAGCTTCATTTTGATGCTAAAAACGAGTATTTTTGTGTGAAGACCTTCTCCGGGGTACGTAGCTCCAAAATTTATAGTATAGTTGAAAGTGTGGATGAAGGTGTGACTAAGGTTTACCAAGTAGAATATAAAGAATGCAAATTTAATTTGGAGGAGTTCGATGAATGATCACTTAGTCATATTTCGATGGAAGTTGAAAGTCATGCTTAATGCAAGAATGGGATTACAAGATCAATGGTCAAAGAATTGAACTTGTATTATGTTACATGCTTTTATCCTACTTGCTTGGGTAAACATGTTTTGAAGCACACTTTACTTTGATATTAGTAATGAGCACTACGGATTACTAAATGACTAACATTATATATAGAAGGTTTAGGGATGAAATAGAAGAGTAATATAGGGAAGATTTATGCTACTGGAAAATAAATATTTTTCTTTTCTTTTTGCACCTTGATAATTGAAGGATGTCATGTGCACATCTGGAATGAGTTATAGTTGTAAAGTATTTAATTCTACATTCAATTTCTTAAATTTCACTTCCAGTGTTCTTTTGCATTTCATTTAGAGTCCTCTATAACCTCATGGATTGCCTTAGTCCCTTCAAGCTCATATAGATTACTACGACTCATTTTACTATTAAAGTACGGGATGTAACAATATACACTCTAATACTTATTATAATCCATTTTATAACAATTTCTAACTCCGCTTTAGAAGTCGATAAGAATTGCCCTGGACCCACGTGCATGGACTCCGAATATTTTCGAAGATAAACTTTACCCATAACCTCACGAACTCTAATATATAATTTATTCTGAATTTCATGTCCAATTTCGTGGTCAAGATACAAAAATACCAATTTCTAGGTTTTCTACTAAACCCCCACATTTTCTACAAATTTCCATGTTTAAATCGTTATAAAAACCATGTATTTAACATAAAATGAGTGGGAATCACTTACCTAGTGTTGCATGATGAAAACTTCTCAAAATCGCCCAAGAACCGAGCTCCAAAATCCCAGATGAAAAGGTAAAATTAACCAAGTTCGATCCCTTTATGTTCTGCCCAGTTTTCGCTTATGTGGATTACTTGACCGCATTTGCGGTTTCGCTTCTACGGATCTCCCATCGCTTCTGCGGCCTAGGGCTTCCAGACCATTTCTGCATTTTCAGTCATCCATGCGCAGATGTGCATCCCCATCTGCGGATATACGTCTGCACCTGCACCCCCAGACCGTCTCTCTCATTCTCGCACCTGCGACACACCTCCGCATCTCCGACCTCGCATGTGCGGACAAACCTTCGCACCTACGATCACTCCCCAGATTTGTCTAGACCGCACTTGCAACCATGTCCTCGCTTCTGTGGTCACGCACTTACCGTCAAACTTGTGGAGGTGCGATTACACCAGAACCGGTGCACTTCAGCCATCCTTCAAGCTTCAACGTGATCCGTTAACCATCCGAAATCCACCCGAGGCCCCTGAAACCTCAACCAATTACCCCAAAACGTGCTAAAACACCATACGGACTTAGTCAAGCCTTCAAACCACATCAAACAACGCTGATACCATGAATCACATCCCAATTCAAGCTTAATGAACTTTAGAACTTCAAACTTCCACATTTGATGTCGAAACCTATCAAATTACGTCTGATTGACCTCAAATTTTGCACACAAGTCAAATTCGACATTACGGACCTACTCCAACTTCTGTAATCGGAATCCGACCCCTATATCCAAAAAGTCCACTCCTTGTCAAACTTCCAAAAACCCTTCAAATTTTCAACTTTCGCAAAATGACCCCGAAATGACCTAAAGACCTTCAAATCCACATCTAGACGCGCTCCTAAGAACAAAATTACCATACAGAGCTATTCCCAGGCTCGGAATCCTAAACAGACATCGATGACATTGAAATTCACTTTAACCAAAATTCATGAAATTCTTTCAAAATGCCAACCTTCCACAATAGGCGCTGAAACGCTCCCAAGACATCCAAAACCCGATTCAGACATATGCCTAAGTCCAAAATCATCATACAAACCTGTTGGAACCTTCCAATTCCGATGCTGAGGTCATTTACTCAAAATCAACCCTTAGTCAGATTCTTCCAACTTTAAGCTTCCGAAATGAGAATTATCTTTCCAGCTCCACTCCAAACTTCTCAAATTTAAATTTCGATCATGCGTACAAGTCATAATACCTGAAATGAGGTTGTTCATAGCCTCAAACTGCCGAACAACGCGCTAGAGCTCAAAACGACCGGCCGGGTCATTATAGTGTAGATACATGATCTTACATGTAGCCATGAAACTCCTACGTTTTAGAGTTATTGAGCTGTGATGAAATTCCTACGTTCTGGAGCTATTGAGATGTGATCCATGTTAGAAACCATGTCTAGGCTACATGTTTATCCTGTAGGGACCCGCAAAGGTCATTTCTGTTGTTGAATTATCTGCATTCAGTGCATTACATACTCAGCCATACGTATTCATATGCATATAATATCTCAGTATTTTATACCATTTATTGACTCATCATATCATCATTTGGGCTAGTTTCATGGCATTGTGATCCTGAGAGACTAGAGAGAATAATGACTGAGTGAGGCCGAGAGCTTGCGTGTGAGTGATACTATGGGATTGGGTTGCACATCGCAACATGTTATATTTATTATATTATGGGGCCGGGCTGCACGTCGTAGCAAGTTATATTGATTTGTGCCATGATTGGCCATATATAGAGCTTGGGATGAAGGAGCCCCTCCACAGTCTGCACACACCCCCAGTGAGCGCAATTGATTATATTGAGGGATGGATCTTCCCTGGACAATGATCTTGTCTGAAGCATTTATATACCTGGGGATGGATCTTCCCCACCGGCTAGATTTTCCTCTACTCAGTACTGAGTGACTGTTGGTCAGTTGATGTATATATTTCGGGAAGGATCTTCCCTAGGCCAGATTGGCCATATACAGTACTGAGTGATTGAGCATGATGAGTGGAAAGTTTGAGACAATGAGATTGAGTACTCTGAGAGTGTGAGTACATGAGTTTATCTTTAAGATACATGGCATTGACATGCACACATGACATACAAACATAGAGATGCATTTTCCTCATATTATATGGTATTACGTCATATCATGACTTATCACACATATTGATATATGGGCATATAGAGGTATTTAACATTTTCTATCTGGAAAGAAAATGAAACATCTTATTTATTGTGGAAAGTATTTTTGGGAATATTTGTAGTTTTCAAACTTATTCATATTTTTGACGATTTCGGTAAAGGATTGGGTTTTCACTGACATACTTGAAAACCGGAACTACTTTCGAGAAACTAGAAAAAAATTGAGCATTTTATCTCTGAGTTACTTCTTTTATTACTTGATTTGCGTTGTTATGAACTATTGTTGGCTATTAGATTTTGGACCCGACCTTTATTCCAGCTCGTCATTACTTTCAACCTAAGGTTAGATTTGTTACTTATTGAGTACATGTGGTCGGTTGTACTCATACTACAATTTTTCACCTTGCGTACAAATATTGGCTGTTGGCGTTGCTGAGATAGACGAGAGCTGGATTTGAAGATGTACTTGCGTTCCGGTTGTAGCTGCCTCTTGTTCATGGTAGCCTTAGAATATATGAATTTGTTTATGAACTTTTCGAATCGATAATTTATTTATTTCATACCATATTTGTAAATTCTTATCTTAGAAGCTCATGATTTGTACTACCAATCCTTGGGAGATGTATAAGATTCAGTTAACTTTTCTATTTAATTGTACTATTAATTTCACTAGAATTGGATCATTGTTAATTGGCTTACCTAGCGGGTTGGGTTAGGTTCCATCACGACTAGATGGATTTTGGATCGTGACATTGGTGCGTTGATAGCCCCGGTTCAGTTCAAGCTACTGCAAAAGAATTTGTCAAAGTGGAGGAATCAAGGTAAGGAATTTAGGTCTTCTTAGAGATTTCATATCTCTCCCACGTGTGATTCATCCTAACAACTACCGAGTAGGTTAAAAAAAGTGCCCATACATATGCAAAAAAGTAATTAAAAAGGCACATGAGACGAAGTCCAAAGAATTGACTAAAGAGGGAATTATGATTTTGTTCTTCTCCATTGGTGATCCAGGAATTTTCTTACTATTATTCCCTAGTGCGAAGCACACAGCCCATTTATATTCCACTATATCTATCAAATCTATGGAGTTAAAGGAATTAAAGATACAACATCAGGATTTGCTTGATAAGGGTTTCATCCGACCAATTGTCTCGCCTTGTGGTGCTCCAGTTCTATTTGCGAAGAATAAAGACGGCTCTGTGAGGATGTGTATTGATTATTGGCAGCTGAACACGGTCTCAACCAAGAAAAAGTACCAACTACTGCATATTGATATTTGTTCAACCAGCTTTAGCGAACTCGGGTATTCTTAAAGATTGATTTGAGGTCAGGGCATCATCAACTGAAGATCTTGGATTCAGACATTACTCGTTATGCTCATTATGAGGTTTTGGTGATTTCATTTAGGCTGACCAAACCCCCATCAACATTTTTGTACTTAATGAATAGTGTATTCCAGCCATATCTTGATTCGTTTATCATCATTTTCATTGATGACATATTGGTTTATTTTCGTAGCTTGGAGGATCCATACCTTGAGGGAGAAGAACTTATGTGCTAAATTCTCCAAGTGTGAGTTTTGGATTGATTCGGTGGAATTTTCGGGCCATGCGGTGTCTAGTGAGATGATTAAGGTGGATCCGAAAAAGGTGGAGGTAGTTCAGAGTTGGCCTAGACCATCTTCCGCTATTGAGATCTGGAGTTTTCTATGTTTGGCCAGGTATTATCGTCATTTTGTAGAGGTGTTTTCATCTATCACAACTCCTTTGACTAGATTGACTCAGAAGGATGCCCCACTCAGGTGGTCCGACGAGTGTAAGGAGAGCTTTTAGAAGCTCAAGACTGCCTTGACCACATCTCTAGTTATGGTTTTGCCTTAAGCATTGGGTTCTTGTACAGTTTATTGTGATGCTTCGTCGATTGGCATTGGGTGTGTATTTATGTATGAGGGTATAGGGATTACTTATGCTTCGCTTCAGTTGAAGCCCATGAGAAAAACACCCAGTACATGATTTGGAGTTGGCAGTCATTGTTCAGGCGCTGAAGATTCGGAGGCACTATCTCTACGGAGTGTCTTGTGAGGTATTCACATATCATAGGAGTCTACAACACTTATTTGAACAAAAGGATCTGAACTTGAGGCAACAGAGGTGGCTAGAGCTATTAAATGACTATGATATCACCATTCTCTATCATTCTGATAAGACCAATGTGGTTGTCTATGCCTTGAGTAGAAAGGATGAGAGCATGGGGAGTCTTGCTTATATTATAGTTGGAGAGATACCATTAGCATTGTATGTTCAGACTTTGGCCAATAGGTTTGTGAATTGGATGTGTCAAAGCCTAGCCGGGTTCTTGTTAGTGTGGTTTCTCGGTCTTCTCTGTTTGAGCGCATCAATGCACTCCAGTATGATGATCCCCGCTTGCTTGTCCTTAAGGAAATGGTGCAACACGATGATGCTAAGGAAGTTTCTATTGGAGATTATAGGGTTTTGCGGATGTAGGGTCGGATTTGTGCGTCCAATGTAGATGGGTTGCGTGAGTTGATTCTTGAGAAGGCCTATAGTTTGCGTATTCCATTGATCGAGGTACCGCAAAGATGTTCCAGGATTTGAGGAAGCACTACTGGTGGAGAAGAATGAAGAATGATATTGTGGAGTATGTGGCTTGGTGTTTGCACTGTCGGCAAATGAAGTACGACCATCAGAGACCGGGCGGTTTGCTTTAGATACTTGATATTCCATAGTAGAAGTGGGAGCATATCACCATGGATTTTTTAAGTGGACTACCATGGACCTTGAGAAAATTCGATGCAACATGGGTCTTTGAGGACCGGCTGACCAAGTTTGCACACTTTATTTCGGCTGTGACTGTCTACTCTTCAGAGTAACTGGCTTGGATTTATATTCATAAGATTGTTCATCTTCATGGTGTGCTAGTGTCTATTATATCCGGTTGAGGCACACAGTTCACGCCGCAATTCTAGAGAGTTTTGCTACATGAGTTAGGCACATGAGTCGAGCTGAGCACGATATTTTATCGCCAGACGGACGTGCAGTTCGAGCATACCATTCAGATCTTGGAGGACATGCCACGTGCATGTGTAATTGATTTTGGGGGTTCATGGGATCTGTTCCTACCGCTCGCAAAGTTCGCCTACAATAACAACTTCCAATCGAGTATTCAGATGGCTCCCTATGAGGCCTTATATGGGAAGCAGTGCCGTTCTCCAATTGGTTGATTTGAGCTAGTGGAGGCTAGGTTGTCAGGCACTTATTTGGTTCGGGATTCCTTGGAGAAAGTCAAGTTGATTCAAGATTGGCTTCGTACAACACAGTCTAGGCAGAAGAGTTATGTTGATCAGAGGGCTCGTGACGTAGAATTCATGATGGGAGAGAGGGTTTTGCTCAAATTTTCACCTATGAAGGGTGTGATGAGGTTCGGAAAGAAGAGAAAGTTTAGACCCAGGTATATTGTCCTTGTTGAGATCCTTGAGAGAGTTGGTGAGGTGGCCTACCGACTTGCATTGCCACTCAACTTATCAAGAGTTCACGTGGTGTTCCATGTTTCCATGCCTCAGAAGTAATTTGGTGATCTGTCACATTTATAAGATTTAATCTCATTCCAATTGGACAAGGATTTGACCTATGTTGAGGAGCAGGTGACTATTTTGGACAGGCAGGTCTGGAAGTTAAGGTCAAAGAACATTGCTTCAGTGAAGGTCCAGTAGAGCGGTCAATCGATCGAGGAGGTGACTTGGGAGATCGAGCACGACATGCGAAGTCGTTATCCTCACCTTTTGTCACTTTAGATATGTGTATATGCACATTCGAGGGGGAGAATGTAACGATCCGAGCGGTCATTTTGGGTACTTGAGTCTCGTTTCCCCTTTTCAAGCTTCTCGTATGTGTATTTATGGTTTTATGACTTGCAAGGATGTTTGGTTTAGTTTCAGGGAGATTATGGAATGATTTGGATCCATTGATTTTTTATTTAGAATCTTAAGTTGGAAATGTTAACCTAGGTTTGACTTTTATGAAAACGAACCCGAAACAGTATTTGACCGTAGGCTGACTTTATGGCTACCGCGTTCGGATTTTGGTTTTGGGATTCGCAATAGGTTTGTTTTGCTATTTGGAAATTTTCTGCAAAATTTGGTGTCATCCCGAGTTAGTTTGAAAGGAATCGGACGCATGGTTGTGATTCTTGAGTTAATTGTAAAAGCGCGAGTGAGTTCATATGAAGTTTTTAGACTTGTGTCGATGCTTGGTGTGAAGCCTTGAGGGCTTGGGTGGGTTTTGAACGTGTTTCGGATTGGTTTGAAGTCATTCAAGAAAGGGAGGGATCAAGTATTGCAAATGTGATGCCTTACTCGCAATTGTGAAGAGTAGGCTTGGGCTGGGTAGACTGCAATTTGCGACCATTTTGTCGCATTTGCGAAAGGGACAGACTTCGCATATGCGAAATCTGTAACGACCCAGCCAGTCGTTTTGTGTGTTGGGACTCCGTTCCCGTGAATGACTCTTGCCATAGCGACTACTCGTGCCTTATGACTTGTGTGGGCAGGTAGTTCGAGATTCAGAAGTGATTTGGCCAGTTCAGGAACACTTGGTTCCTGAAGGTTAGCCTATTTGGCTGATTTTGGTTCCGAGCAGCATTTTGGGAAAACGACCTCGGACGAGTTCTGACAGCTCCAGCAGCTCCGGATGATGATTTCGGACTTGGGAGTGTGTTC
>MDKH01143457.1:0-11559 GCA_005239495.1 Nicotiana undulata | reverse complement strand
GTATTTTCACGTTGAGGAAAGTGGTAAAGAAAGAAAATACAACAGTTATAATGGAAAGCGGTTGCAAAGAAAACATGAAGATATGTCAGTTTTGCTTAGGTGAAATAAATACTCGCAAAAATTAAACAGTTAACAGCATATAACGAGGAAGGGGAAAAGGTTCAAGCATTTAACAAAATTAAAGGTTCAAATTCACAAAACAACTTGTAATGGTATAAGCCTAGGGAAACTCCCCAGCAGAGTCGACATGCTGTCGCGCCCCCTTTTTCTATCGCACGGTTCAGGTACAGAGAGATCGGGTTTATGACATTTTGGACAACTCCTTAAAGGAAAGGTTTAAGGAAGAGTCGCCACCTAACGATTTTTATGGTGTGTTAGGGCACCTAGAGTTGATAACTCATAAACTAGTTTGCATTACCAGAGATAGGGTAAGGGCTTGAAATTATCCCAAGGGAAAGGTGTTAGGCACCCCTCAAGATCCACAACTGTGGGTCCCAGCCAAGAAATTTTGTGAATTTGGACGGTGAACAAGTAGCAAGTAAAGTTCATATAAGAGGGGATTTCAAACAAGCATGAAAATCTTTAAGAGTTTTGGAGAAAAACATTAGAATAAACATTTGAAAAGAATTGTCCTAGGTTTAAAGTAATACGGATCACATCAATGCAATGCCCGGTATGTCACACCTCGAAGAGGCGGCTACATGTGGTATTATAGCACCGGTCATCATATCCGTATTCTACCCTTCCCGCCCCGTTAAGGTATTTAAAACGTGTGTGTCGGTCACGGATGCTTATTGCGTGCTATTACTCGTCCCATTCTATAAGTTCTAGAGGGTATTTAGGACTACTATTCCTACAAGGTAGGGACTAGGCTGAAACCCTAGGTTTAAAAGGATAAAATTCTAAGCGACATGTAAAACAAATAGGATTACAGATATGAAGAACACATAAGGGCATATACGGGGCCCACATATCCCTCCACCGATAAACACATAAATAGCACGTCTCAAACACAATGAAGGTCTCGAAAGCAGGATTTAAAACAAGGATTTTGAGTTGGAAAACAGTAGGCTTCAGCAGTTTTGGTAAAAAGGAATGCCTTTGAAAACTCAGTAATGCAACGGGAAATAGAGGACATAATAATTTTAGGAAAAGAATGAATGAGTTCGGAGATCCAGTAATTTATATATAGAAGCAGGATGTTAGAAATCCTCAGTAATAGTATGATTTAAATAACAGAGCGATTAAAAGAGAAGGTAAGTGACCTTAAAAATCCGGCAGTTTAAACACAATGGGAGTCGGTAGTTTAATGAAAACAGTAGGCTATTTCAGAAACCCAATAAAGTTGAAAATGAAGCAGCAATTTTAAAAGGGAGAGTGATTTCAGAAAAAGGGTAAAGTGACTCTGAAAATCAGCAATTTGAAAACCAATAAAGCAGGAGTCTAATTATGTTCAGTAGAGCTTAAAGGAATACATGATTTCAAGAATCAGTGTTTTGAAAAATAGAGTAGGAGTTTAGAGTAAAATAGGGTGAACTTCAGAAAGGGATAAAAACAAGAGTGAAGCAGCAAAGTTTTAAAGATTTCAAGAGAAGACTAATTAATTCTAATACCAGCCAAGTGTAACACAATTGATTTTGGTTTTAGCCCGTATTATGCCTAAAGCTTGCCTAGGCGTGCGTATATATTGCCTATTTATTTTATAGGGAACATGCCTATTTAGTTCTGATGATGATTCATTTGCAGAAAAACGTTTCAACCAGTTAACCACATTTTGGTGAGATTATTAGATTAGGTACATGTTAACTAGACGTTCAACAGAGTATAATTGAAAACAGACATGCTGAAAGCAAAATCCTAAGGAACATGGTATCTAATGCATATGGGAATACCTAAAAGACATGGTTTCTAAATGTCATGCTTATGAAAATGCAACAGAAGTACATTATAGCAGTTTTATTACTGGTTGTAATTATTAACTGTGAGGCTGACAAAATGATATGACTATAATAGACATGCTGGAATGAAGAACCTAAACAAGATTTCTATTGCATGAAATGCAATGTCCTAAACAGGATTTCTATTGCACACATAGGGAAATAAATTCTATGGTCATGGTTTCTACCCATTACTATACTAACATGCATAATCCCCTCCCTCATTCACTATCCATCCCCCATATTTGTTTACAAGTTATTACAAACCTGAATAATAAATTACATTAATGAAAGGAAAAATAAGAAGCTACTTCTATAGAGAGCCTTCAATCAGGCCCATTTCTTCCAACCTCACTCCTTTCGAGTTTCACAGCCTTACATGGCATGGGTGCGGCAAAGCTCCATAGGGCCCTCATGGGTCCCTGGCCAATACCAGCACCCATAATTGCCAAAGATGAACGAGTGCAGTGTGGAATTACCAACCTCAGTGCATCAAAGTTCAGAGGGAACTCATGGGTTCCCTAAGCAATGCTTACACTGAGGGGGTAGAACCTAAGTTTTCTAGGAGGAGTGGGAAGTGCATATAGTTTAAAAGAGTGTTGAGATTGAAAGAGTTCTGAAACAGTAGTTTTGGAAAGAAAAATGACTTCAAAGAACAATGAAAGATTTTTACAAAAGGAAAATAGTTTGCCAAATAGAAAGAAACAGGCCAATCACAACCCAGCAAAGGTGCAGGATTCAAACTCAACAGGGGAAAGGGAGTTGGGGGGACAAGTAATTCACATGTTAACAATAGAATAAAGTCACAAATTCACATAGTTACCACATAGTTGTCACAAAGCAATCATTGATTGACAGGATCAGAACTATAGATAGCATTTAGAAATCAGATAGAGGGATACAGGTTGCAACATGAGAGGCTAGATAGGGGATGAGAGCATGTAACAGTAATCATGTTGAGATAAGAACATAGACAAATAATCATACTAGTGACATAAGTCTCACATAGAGTCACAGAGGAGGAATAAGAGACATATTAGATTGATAGGAAGGGAGGAATAGCAGTGGTATGATAATTATGCCATATTCAAACAATTATAGAGAATCACATAAAGAAAGCAGAATACTTATTAGACTAACAAAAGAGAAAGGACATTATAGAATCGTGCTAATTACATGGTAGGCAGTAGAACCACAAGATAAAGCACCAAAGGAACGGCATGTATATAAACAAGAATTGAAGCATATTGTGTAGAGATACCTATAAAATTAACTTAGAGACATACCAGTTGATTATTATAGAATAGCAACGTGCAAAGAGATAGAACAGTAACAACAGTATGCAGAACAAAGCAGCAACAGAGTAGTAATGTGCCGGAACAAAAGAGCAACCAGGATTACTAAGTGTGTGTGTGTGCTATCAGTGTTAGTGTCCGTGTCAGTTAAGAGTGAAGGCAGAGTATATATAGTTGAAAAACAAGTAGTGAATAAGGTAAAAATCAAGTCAAGTAGTAATTGAAGGAACTTGAAATCAATTAATTAGAAAATTAAGGCAAGTAATCCCTTAACTCAAGGGATTTTATTCAAACGGTAAGAATCAGTAATATAGAAGGCAAGAAGAATCAATAAATGATTGATAACGAAGGAATCAATGTAGTTCAGTAATGGTAAGAACCATGAATTAGTAAAATAAGAGTCAAGCCAAGTCTTCCCTTAATTAAGGGAGATATTTCAAAGACAAAGGGAAAAGTGGCAAACAAGGAAACAATTCACATAAGGAAATCATTCAAAATACCTTAAGTATAGCGTAAGTAATCAGGGCTAGGTACTTAGGGTTTAATTAAAGAAATAATAGTAACAATCAATTAATCGAGTAGTCGATCACATAATAAGGTAATACAATAATTTGAAGTTGTAAACCAAAGGAAGTAGTCGGAAATCAGTACGAGTATCCACACAAAAAATCAGGGATTCGAAATTGATACTAATTAAGGGAATGTCTCATGTATCAGCATATAGAAATCAATACAGTACTACTCACAATCATTCAGGGATTCAAGATAATACTGACTCAAGTATAAGAAACGGCAAAATCAAAGACTCAGTAGCACAGCGAAGCAGCAATCACAAAGAAACAGGAATCATTCATGGGAAAACAGACACACGTACAAATCAAAAGAGCAGACATACTAAAGATTTAAAGCAGTGTTAAAAACTAAAGTTTTAACATAACAAGCCATGATTCAAAGTGGTAAACACTTAAGCATACGAGAAAAGTCACTGGAACTTTGAGAAAATTGTTTGAAGAAAAGACTTTAGAAACCCTAAGTAGAACTTGTTTAAAAACGAAAAACCTTTGAGAAAGAGTGTAATAATATTGGTAATAAACCTAGATTCAGTGTAGATCTAAGAAAATCAAAAGGTTCAAAAGGTTAGGGTTTCAGAGATATCGAAGAAAGTAGAAGAACCTGCTGTGAAACTCAGGGATAGTGCTAGTTATGGCATGATCGCGTCAAAACCCCACCGGAGGAGGCCGGAAAACCACCCAAGCAGGAGCCCCAGTAGTTGTTGGGCATGGTAAAGACCACTGAAGGTCTCAGAGATGAAGTAGGCCGGAGAAAGAGGCGTCATGGCGGCTGGTAGTCGAAAGGGGTGAGACTGGAGGTGGCCGGAGAAGGCCATCGGAGAATCCGAAGAACCAGAAGGTTCTAGAGAGAAGGGGGAGAAGAAGAGACAGATGAGAGAGAGAGTGATAGTCTCGAAATGAAAGAACGAGGAAGGGGGTTAGAGTTAATTATGGTAAGCTTCAATCTGGGTCGTTGATTTGAATTAAACAACGGTTCACATTGAAGCAAGGATTGGGTCGGGTATGGATTGAAGACTGGGCTGGGTTGATGGGTTAATTGGGTTGGGTATTTTAGGGGTTTAAATGTGGCTAGTATTTAAACGAAAATAGGCTAGATGTTAAATACCCAATAAAATAGATAATTAATTAATTAAAATAGCCAATAATTATATAAAATGAAATTAAGCTAGAAATAGGTAAGATTACAGTAATTGGCTAATATTAAGTGTAAAAAATACATAAATTTCGAATTAAAATAATAAAATGTCTAATTAGGACATAATTGCAAAATGGTTGTAATTGCAATTAAATAAGACCCAATTGGACAATTTATGAAATAATTGGATTTTAATAAATAGAAAATGATTACAAATGATATACTGAGCTAGGAAGTATTTTAAGAATTATTTAGAGCATAATTTATGAATTATTTTAAATATAAAATGTCAAATAGACAGAGAAATAAATTAAATAAAAGTATGAAAAAAAATAGGAAAAATGCTCATTATTGAAAAGAGTAATTTTGAGAGCTTATATGCAAGTTTGAAAATAATTTGAGGAAAAATTGGGTATCAACATCGACGGGTCTCAGAGGTCCACTAATGGAGAAATCAGTCTTTGTCTGCAAATGGGACCTACATGGTTTGAGGTCGAATTTCAAGTGTTGGATATATCTGCGTCCTACAATCTATTACTAGGACAACCATGGATACATGCCGCCGGAGTTAATAATCCATGGAGATGGGAGCAACCCCATATACAACCGCCAGACTATCCAGGTAGTTGAGGGTAGAAGAAGGCTTGGTGGAGAAACTTATCATCACATCGAGCGGGTCAATGCATTAGACAAGGACAAGTGGTGTAGTAGTAAGATTGAAAGCATACTGAATTGGAGCAGATACGAACCCGACAAGGGTCTCAGCAAGAATCTTCAAGGCATTTCCAAGCCGATACAGTTGAAGCGCCACGACACTACCTTTGGCCTGGGTTATCAGTACACTTGGCAAGAGTACGGCGATTGGTCGCCACCATGGCACGGTCCTTACTACCCATTGGAGCAGCCCATACTGCATTTGGAACAGACTTTCCAGCAAACCGACGTCATATGGGGATCAGAGGAGGAGGAAGCGTTAGCAGCCTTGAAGAATCTATTCTTGGAAAACGAGGACATGGACTATTGTGTGATTGTCGAGGAGGAGGAGGAGGAGGAGGAGGAGGAAGTCCCTACCATCCAAGCAGTGAGCAAGGGATCACTCCTCAGAAACTGGACTGTCAGACCATCCAGGGCCCGACGAATCCCGGGGTAGCAAGGCTGAACGATAACTGTTTATTTTATTTGCTAATGATTTCCTTTTTCACATTTTCTGTTTTAAATAAAAATCTCCAGTGTTCCAAAACGTTTGCTTAAATTATTGAAAATCGCTTTATGTTTCAATGAATCAGTATTTTTTATCATTTTTCTCTCATACTTTTATCTATACAACATTACTATTTCCTGTCTTGATGAACCAATGACTGTGACATGCAATGAGACAACGCAACAAAAGGATAGTGATTCAGAAGCGGAAGATGTAATACCTGAAGAAATTGTCAGAGAAGTAGAGGATTTTGAGAACAAGCCTAAGTCCAACCTGGACGAAACTGAGATAATCAACCTGGGAGATTCAGAGACTGTTAAAGAAACTCGCATCAGCATCCACTTGTCGCCGTCAGAAAAAGAAGAGTACACACAATTCCTGAAGGAATATGAAGACATATTTGCATGGTCGTGCGATATTACCGGACTAAGTACATCTATCGTGGCTCATAAGTTGCCCACCAATCCAATGTGCCCACCAGTGAAGCAGAAGCTCCAGAAGTTCAAGCCTAATATGAGTCTGAAAATCAAGGAGGAAGTCACTAAACAAATCAATGCCAAAGTCCTCAAGGTGGTTGAATATCCAACATGGTTAGCCAACATCGTGCCAGTACCAAAGAAGGATGGAAAAGTCAGGGTTTGTGTCGATTACCGGGATCTCAACCGAGCCAGTCCAAAGGATGATTTCCCTCTTCCAAACATACACATCCTAATTGACAATTGTGCCAAACATGAACTCCAGTCATTTGTGGATTGTTTCGCCGGTTATCATCAGATCTGGATGGACGAAGAAGACGCTGAGAAAATGGCTTTCATTACGCCATGGGGAGTATACTGTCACAAGATGATTCCATTTGGCTTAAAGAACGTTGGGGCCACTTACATGAGGGCTATGACTACTACTTTCCATGACATGATACATAAGGAGATCGAGGTGTATGTTGACGATGTCATCATCAAGTCCAAGAAATCCACAGATCATATAGAAGATTTGAGGAAATTCTTCGACAGATTCCGGAAATACAACTTGAAACTAAACCCCGCAAAGTGTGCATTCGGGGTTCCTGCCGGAAAATTGCTTGGGTTCATCATTAGCCGCCGAGGGATAGAACTAGATCCATCAAAAGTAAAAGCCATCCAGGAGTTGTCATGACCGATAAATAAGAAGGACGTAATGAGTTTTCTAGGACGGCTAAATTACAGCGGTCGGTTCATAGCCCAATCCACGGTCATATGTGAACCAATCTTCAAGATGTTAAAGAAAGACGTTGTGACCAAATGGATCGAGGATTGTCAAAAGGCCTTCGACACAATCAAGGAGTACTTATCAACACCACCAGTTTTGGTCCCGCCAGATCCAAGTAGACCCCTGTTACTCTACCTTGCAGTACTCGATGGAGCTTTCGACTGCATCTGGGGCAGCACGACAAAACAGGAAGAAAGCAACAGGCTATCTATTATCTGAGTAAGAAGTTCACTCCATACGAGGCACGGTATTCTCTACTGGAACGTACATGTTGTGCTCTAACCTGGGTAGCCCAAAAGTTGAGGCACTACTTTTGTGCCTACACAACATACCTCATATCAAAGATGGATCCCTTGAAGTATATATTTTAAACGCCCATGCCCACTGTCAAGCTAGCCAAGTGGAAAATCCTGCTGAGTGAGTTTGACATCGTCTATGTGACTCAAAGCGGTCAAGGGACAGGCACTGGCAGATCATCTTGCTGAAAATCATGTGGGAGGAGAATACGAACCCCTGAAAACGTATTTTCCTGATGAAGAAGTACTGTTCATAGGAGAAGACATTGCTGAATCCTATGACGGTTGGAGGATGTTCTTTGACGGCGCAGCAAATTTCAAAGAAGTCGGCGTTAGAGCGGTCCTAGTATCAAAAATCGGCCAGGATTATCCGGTATCTGCTAAACTCATATTTCCCTGCACCAACAACATAGCAGAGTACGAAGCCTGCATCCTAGTGCTCAACATGGCTAACGACATGAACATTCAAGAGCTTCTGGTTATTGGTGATTCAGACTTGCTTATACACCAAGTACAAGGAGAATGGGCCACCAAGAATTCCAAGATATTACCATATCTGCACCAAGTGCAGGAAGAGGTTCACGAAGATAGAATTTTGGCACGTCCCCAGAATTCAGAACGAGTTTGCCGATGCACTGGCCACGTTATCATCCATGATACAGCATCCAGATAAGAACTTCATTGATCATATTCCGGTGAAAATTCATAGCTAACCGGCATATTGTGCCCATGTTTAAGAAGAAGTAGACGGGAAGCCCTAGTTCCACGACATCAAGGAATATTTGGCAAAGGGAGAATACCTGGAGCATGCAAATCATACCCAGAAACATACGCTTCGTAGGTTATCCACTAGTTTCTTTCACAGCGGAGGAACCATGTACAGGAAAACTCCTGATTTGGGATTGCTAAGGTGTGTCGACGCAAAGGAAGCTTCTAAACTACTTGATGAGATACACGTTGGGACATGCGGCCCACATATGAATGGTTTTGTCTTGGCCAAGAAGATACTCAAAGCCGGTTATTTCTGGATGACCATGGAAATGGACATCCAGTAGGTTAGAAAATGCTACTAATATCAGATACATGCAGATATGATAAAAGTACCCCCAAACGAGCTCAATACAACCAGCTCACCTTGGTCGTTCGCCGCCTGGGGAATGGATGTTATTGGACCGATCTAGCCCACCGCCTCAAATGGGCACAGGTTTATCTTGGTAGCTATTGATTACTTCACCAAATGGGTCAAAGCAGTGCCGAAGAAAGTCGTGGCAGACTTTGTCCGCGACCGGATTGTTTGTCTGTTCGGAGTCCCAGAATCAATCATCACTGACAATGCTTCCAATATCAATAGTGATCTAATGAAGGCCATGTGCGAGACTTTCAAAATCAAGCACAAGAATTCCATAGCCTATAGGCCTCAGATGAACAGAGTTGTCGAAGCCGCCAACAAGAATATCAAGAAGATACTGAGAAAGATGGTAGAGAATCACAAGTAGTGGCACGAGAAGCTACCATTTTCTCTATTGGGATACCGCACCACAGTCAGAACATCAACCGGGGCAACTCCCTACTTGTTGGTTTATGGTACGGAAGTTGTTATTCCTACCGAAGTGGAGATACCTTCCTTGAGAATCATAAGAGAAGCTGAGCTAAGAGACGTTGAATGGATAAGGAGCCGTTATGAGCAGCTAGCCCTCATAGACGGAAAGAGGATGAACGCAGTATGTCATGGGCAACTCTACCAGAACAGAATTTTCAGAGCCTTCAACAAAAGAGTCAAGCCGAGACAGTTCACACCAGGGCAGTTGGTATTGAAGAAGATCTTTCTGCATCAAGATGAAGCCAAAGGGAAATTCTCTCCTAATTGGCAGGGTCCGTACATGGTTCAGAGAGTCTTGACACGAGGAGCTCTCATACTTGCAGAAATGGACATAGAAGTCTGGCCAAAACCGATCAACTCAGATGCAATCAAGAGAAACTATGTGTAACCCTTTATGCTTTTCTCAAATGATGTAAATTGAACTACGCTCGACCTGATTCCCCCATAATCAGAAACTGGGGCAGAATTTTGAGGAGGACCCTCAAAATTCCATAGCACGGGAGGTTGAAATGTCTCAGATCTTGTCACGGCCATTGGTTCATCTAAATTTCTTAAAACATATTTTACTATGTCTTCGAAAACTATGCATGCTTGCTTGCAAAATAACTCTATTTAGCAAACGCTACCCTCAAATGATTTGAACGGGATCTTCAAGCCAAGCAAGTCAAGTCGAGCAAGCCGACGGAGGCACGAACCGACCTCCCCTTTACAGAACTCATGATTTTTCTTTGGTTGCAGGAATGAAGAATATACATGCCTTGAAGTCACAATCCTCGTAACAACCGCAATACTGAAATCTACTACCAACTAAGAAAATTCTGCTACTATCTGCTATTTTTTCTATTTTCCTGCATAAGGCTAATCTCTGCCTTCGTCCGCATGGGACTAAGCCTTGTCCCGCATTTGCATGAGGTTAAGGTCTACCTCAATACTTGCATGAGGCTAAGCTCTGCCTCCATTTGCATAAGGCTAATCTCTGCCTTCGTCTGCATGGGACTAAGCCCTGTCCCGCATTTGCATGAGGTTAAGCTCTACCTCCATACTTGCATGAGGCTAAGCTCTGCCTCAATCTGCATAAGGCTAATCTCTGCCTTTCACTTGCATGCGACTAAGACCTGTCCCACATCTTCATAAGGCTAATCTCTGCCTTTCACTTGCATGGGACTAAGCCTTGTCCCGCATCCTGCATGAGGCTAAGCTATGCCTCCATCTGCATTAGGCTAATCTCTGCCTTCATCTACATGGGACTAAGCCATGTCCCACATCCTTCATGAGTCTAAGCTCTGCCTCCATCCGTATATAGCTAATCTCTGCCTTCCCCTGCATGGGACTAAGCCATGTCCTGCGTCTTGCATGGGACTAAGCCATGTCCCGCATCCTGCATGAGGCTAAGCTCCGCCTCCACATTTGTATAAGGCTAATCTCTGACTTCATCTGCATGAGACTAAGCTATGTCTCCATACCTGCATGAGGCTAAGCTCTGCCTCCAATTTACATTCTTTCGCCGAGACTAAGCGTTGTCTCTCCGGTACTATCTACTCTGCTCTTCTTTCGGGCTAAGCTCTGTCCTCCAGTTCGCAAGACTAAGCTTTGTCTTGTTGACATCATATTATTGCATCTCATGGGCTGAAATATCGCCAACATGTCCAATGGCGTCATAGTCTAAAGGCATCATCCTCATAGACGGAAGACACCATGTCATGGCCTGAGGATCTCTCAAATTTGCATATCATTATTCAAAGGCGTCATAGTTCAGAGGCACCATCTTCATGGCCCGAGAACATCATTTCATGGCCTGCGAATCTCTCACTGAACAATTCATGGCCCAGGACATCATGGTCTAAGGACGCCATCCCTAATCGTTCGAAGACAACTTTCATAGTCCAAAGGGAACCTGCATCATGTTTAAATTTCCGCACAAATATATGCTCGTAGTATCTCTATTTGCAGGTGACCTGGCAAGCAACTTCTATCCCAGCAAGAGCGATCTCGCTCCAGTCCCTCCGACTATACCAAACCTGACTTGTTCCATAAACCATTTTTTCACCTATCCCTAGATATTGCATCCGTTCTTGCGATGACTTCATCGCTATATTTCGCCGATGAATTCAGAACTACACACAGACCGATTCCTGTGAAACCATGGATATGTAGGCAGCTCAGAAGCCAGAGTGCGGCTTAAATCCCTCAAACTGTTTCGCTCAGTCAAAATTGACCATCATGTCTTTACCCGACAACTCTTTCATCCTTTCCAGGTAAAGAGGGGCAGTTGTTGATA